>LPNX010968683.1:97500-136078 GCA_001517045.1 Pseudotsuga menziesii
AGTATACCTTCATCCAACCAAAAATATGTACTAAAATTGAGAATGGGTTCAAGGGATCGTGAGCCCCACATTAAACCTTTTCTTGACATGACACAAACAAAATTATATGAGAGATTTAGGCATGAACATAATGAACTTAACTTGCGCCAAAGATCCTTCGAGAAATGCGAACCATGGTATGTTAAAATAAACACAAATCGTAACACATGTTGTTGTCGATATCACATTGAGTACACTTACTATTATTACACATATATACATATATTTTGTGTTTTGCATAACACTCTTGTGCAGGAATGCTCAACTACATTGCCACTGACATAATCTAGAGAGTTTATCCATAGCATCTTGTGTAGAAGGACAAAAGGTTGCACATTTTATCAAAGGCCTTGCATAGATGGGACATGCCCAAGGTGTGGTGGAATGGAATTTTTGGACAAATGCATACATGTCACCAATGATCATGAACTTCGGAGACATGAAGTGAACTTGCATTCATTCAAATATGTCATGTATGATATCGGTGGAGGGAATGAAAGGAAAAAAATACAACTGGTCACCTCTTAGGTTAGCAACGAGTTCCTAAATAGTATTTTTTCCTATTGATATCTATTGCTACTTCATATATGTAACAACCTATTGATCTATTCATCTTTATTGTTGATCTACCAAGTAATGGTATGCAACTTCATGGAGGAATTCTTTGAAAAGACACAGCTGTATGTAAAGCATGTAGATGTGGCTCGTTGGCAAGATGAGCAGTATAGAGCATGCAGGGATACATTTCCTATTGAAACTATATTATCAGTGGTTGATTTTGTGGAAAAATACACTCTTCAACCACAAAACGAGATTCAGATTCAATGTTATTACTTAGATTAGGTAAGCATAATGGTCCATATCACCTATAGACATGGGGCAGATAGTACTGAAGAGAACAGGGTTATATTGAAGGAGTATCACTTTTACATAAGTGATGACAGGTGTGATGACTTGGATTTTGTACAACAAAGCTTTCAATTGTTCTACAAACACTTGGAGGATAATAATATGCAGATGGAACAACATTGGATTTGGTCTGATGGTTGTGCAAGGCAATTCAAAAATTCTCATGTCTTCCAATGGTTGTGTATTCTCCACAAGAGGCACAAGGTGCCACATATTTGGAACTATTTTGAGACCAGACACGAAAAAGGGGAACATGATGTAGTAGGTGCATGCATCAAGACTGCATTACATAGGAAAGAGATGAAATTCACAACTATTTCACTCATCCGATATGCAAAGACCATTGTTACATGGTGTTCTTCAGTGATGGGGCAGGGAGCTAGAAGGAAAGAATACCAATCATCTCAAAAAGCACATGTACATAGATATTTTTGGGAGGTTTTAAATGTAGATCAATCACACCTATATGATTGCAAGACCATCCAAGGAACTCATGCATTCCATTCGGTTAGGAAGTTAGACAATGCTATCATTGAAATGTGGACAAGAAAACTCTCTTGTTTTTGTTATCCATGTAGCAGTGGTGAATGGGACAATTGTGAATCCACAGATTGGGCTGATAGCTAGAATCGTGTATCACTCCCCATTGGTCGACAAATAACTTCATAATTATCCTAGTTGGAGGAGGTCCAGTCGAGTATTTCACATGACTATGACCACATTTCAGATCTCATACAACCAGGTTCGACTATTATGTTGATCACTTTGAAATGTTTGACGACTAGTTGTGTTTAGTTAGCTGACTCCTAGGTCTGCAATTTATTTTATGTAGGGCACATATATGCAATGGTTTCCCAGAGAGACAATGAATGGAAAACTGACTACTGGCTGGCACGTTGCTTGGATGGGAAGCAGACCCTCATTGTGTCATTAAGCGACTCCAAGGACAATGATTTTCCAATTGGGTTGATGGTTATCAAAGGAGAATATTTGACACAGGTTTCCCACGCACAAAGAAAAAAGGTTATGTATTTGAAGATTATAGACCAAGTCAAATTGTATACCATTATACAAACTTAGTTATTGGCATAGACCTCTAGCTACAAACAATTCCAAACAAGAACTCATCAAAGTCACGATACTTGTTGCCTTACTTCGAGCATGAGAGGCTAAAGGATACCATTGCTATTAGAGGTGATCCCAATGGTCTAGTCGAATGACCACAAGTAGGTAGTCAGGTATGTGGTAGTCAGATATTTTGGTTCATGGTCTCATTGATTATTTACAGTTTGATTCATTGAGTGCTTGATATATTGATAAATTCAATAGACTTCTACAATGGATTTGTTGTATTATATTGATACTTACATGACCCATGCCTTATAGCCCAAGACCATTATCTACCACTCTATATGGGATATGTATATTGAATTTTCCTTGAATCTCGAATTTGATCCTATAAGGTCATATCCTTGAATCCGATAATTATCTCCTTAACTTCGATAATTTGTTTCTCCACAGGAATCCCTAAACACACTTGCATGACCCACCGGAAGCCCTTTTTGATGCATGGTTTCCATTCTATGCCCCAGGTAGGGATTAAACAGGTGTCCTTAAAATCCTGTAGGAGGTGGGATTCTATGTGCGATAGAATGATGGACGTTGCTTGGATAAGTGAAATTTTTGCACATGGGGGTCAGCTTTGCATATTGCTCAACCGTGAAGGTGTGGCTAGAATTACCACATAGCACATGTTTAAACACGCTTGAACGACCCACCGAAATCCCTTTTTTGATGCACGGTTTCCATTCTATGCCCCAGGTAGGGATTCAACAGATGTCCCTGAAAGCCTATAGGAGGTGGGATTCAACGTGCCATAGAATGATGATCATTGCTCGGATCGATGAACCTTCGGATCCATTGGATTCAGTACATTGGGATAGTGCTAGGTTGGCCCTCTAATCTGGGTCCATTGTAAGCAGAATTATTTCACCTTCTGCGGACATAAGCTGTTCCTCTGGTTTGAATGGTTCAGATCCAGAACAAATGATCGACAAAGGATGAAGACCCTCCCTGGATGTCGTAGATACCTGGAATGGCGCTTTGATAGTCAAACTATGTACTTGCAATCAGATTAAGCATGTAAACAAATCAAAGCTACCAGAACATAATCCACTGATCCATGTTAGTAACTAAGGAATCTAACAACATTTACATACGAAATCAAAACAACAGTAATGTGGGACAGAAATCAGCTTTGCATTATGATGAATGGAGAAGTTTACAACCAATTAAGACTTAGTGTTGAGATGCATCTCCATGAAACCAACACTTCATCCCCATAAGCTGCAAATTTACTCTCTATGCTCTCAAATAGCTCGGGCCAAGTGGTCAATCCAACAGCATAACAATACCTCTATGGTCCCCCCCTCAACCATGGACATGAGCTTGTATTTATAAGGATCAATGGATAGGAATGGTTGAGAAATTTGTGGATGAGGTGGCCTCCAAGATCTTATGATGGGGGATCTCGAGCTCAACTAACCCACAATGTTAGGGATAAGAGAGGATACGAGGCTCATGATCTAGAAGCCTGAAGAAACCTCTCTTTTTTCCCATTTTACCCAGGGTACCGCCTTTTGCCTCTTATGACAGAGCGGTTCAGGTTTAAAACGCTTATGGACCAAAGCCTATAAGCGGTGGAACCGCTTATGGTAAACAAGATATAGGCGATGCAAGCAAGGTACTGCTCATGGTTAACAGGGAAAGCATGATGTTGATTATTTTCATGAAAGATTGACAAACAATATGGGTTTTCTCTCCAAGTGCTGGGATTAAAGGAAAATATGTAAGTCAAGGATCTTATCATGTGGTGGTGACAGGATTTTGGTATAATAAGATGCCCCCCAAAGCATGAGGCTTAGAGGGATACGATAAACAAGAGCTTTGAGAGAACAAGTCGTCACTACGAGGTGAAAAATGTCGACTCGATCGGAGCATGTCTTCAAGTAGGCATCTATAGTACATCATTATTTTTGACTCATAGACACAAGTAACCAACTCATGGCTGCATACCAATACAAGGTAGATCCATGGGAGGAATAAACAAGCATGGATACTAGAATACAGTGTAGATCCATGTGATAGAGGACTCAAACTTGGACATAGCTACTAGACATACAATGTAGATCTATGTCATACATATGCAAATTTGAGCATAGCCATGACCATACAAATGTGGATCCATGCCAGATACACAAAAAATCGATCGCAACCTGGGGAAAATCAATGAGCGCTTTAAACAAATGCCTAGGGTCTTCATCTCGTCTTCCACAAAGTATGATTCTATCCATGTGATTACAACGATCTGAGGTCGAACATGGTAGAAACCACTTGATTACCAGTCAATGATGTGAACCATTAACAAGTGCGAGGGAGATCACCATTGATTTCAATGGTTCCCAAGGTACCCTAGTACAATCTACTGAGTGTGAATAGATGTCCTAACATCGAACACTCAGTCAATTCTATCGATCAAAGGTCAATGATGTGAACCTATGTCGAGAGCGAGAGAATCTGTCATTAAGGCATACAGATCTCAAGGTACTAAGTTTTTGTTTCTAAGACTATTTCCCGAATGATGAGCTGATGTCGACGGGGATAGTCTCATCGAAGGAGGGCCATGATGAATCCCACATCGATGACATGAAAACTTGGAACATAGTTCTGGAATGATGTGAATGTAGTAACCATAGGACTGACTCAAAAGTACTGACACAGAGGCTATTTTGACTGCAGAGGTAAAAATTCTTCAAATTCCCTTTGAACATCGGGCGGCATGACAAAAATACTTGGCAGCATGACTGGATGGGACAAGCACACAATGCGATAGTGAACAATGCATTCTTTTGAAAGACTCAAAGGAGTGGAATGAATCATGAAAGTGGATCGTCACAGAGATCAACAGAATACCCAATTGACTGACATGATATGTAGACGAGTGCCATGTTCAAAGGTAACGACAAACTACTACCATTTATTTGCAAAATGATTCCCTTCCCATTTTCCCCATCATGATCGATGAGTGCCTCTTTTCTATTTTACGAGTTCAAAGAGGGTAACAAACACTCGGTATAGCTTGTCTGAAGACAAGTCCAAACTCATATGTTTTACGAACCTAAGAGAGGAGGGGTTCATTCCCAAAACGGGTCTCTCAATGTTTAATTTAATGAGTCCAATGAAAGAAAACTCAGTATCGTTCATGTTTAGAGAGTCTGAACTATTACGGAAGAAGACTCCAAAGGGGTCCTTTTTCGTATGATTTAGTCCCTAAGGCCCGAAAAAGTGTAAAATAATACCTTAGAGAACTCTTCCAGTCATGATTGGCTGGAGTGTTCCTTTTTTGTAAATAGTCTATCCAAACCGAAAAAGAGATAACCTATCATTGGAGAGACAACTCTTCAATAGGGATAATTTTATGGGTGAATTTTAGCCCAGTGGGCTATTTTTCAATGTTTTTCTCCCAAAAACCATTTGCCATTTTGCATTTTTTGAATCCCTGTTTCGCCCAATTTTGATGGGGTAAAATGTTTTCACCCTAAAAATCGCCAAATTATTACATAAATGATATAAAATCCTTGGAAATTAAAATATTTTTTGAAAAATATCATCAATCATTTTATAGTTTTCGTTTTAAGAATTGGTAATATTCGCCAACATTTTTACACTTTTAAATAAGTATGGTTCCTTAAAATCATCCCTGCTCTTCAAATGCTTTAACGAGCATGAAGAAGACAATATCGCTTGATGATCTTTTCGTATTTAGGGAGCCTAAAAAGAGTTTAAAGAGGACTCCATGAGGTTTCTTTACACAATGTCAATTTTTACAAACCTAGAAAGAATCGGAAATGGACTCAGACCTTTGATACTAGGTTTAACAAGCATGATCAAAGTGTTGTAACAAACGCTCATTGACGTTTTACGTTTTATGGAAGTATGAAAAAGTCATAAAAAAACTCTCAAAGACTTTTTCTATGGTTCTTCTATCCTGCAATCGACTCAAAAAACAAGTGTTAAATGTGCTCATGACTGACATTAAGGGATTACGATAGACAAATTTCAAGAAAAAATGATTTTAAATCAAAACTTTAGTATATCAAACCCAAAAATGCCTATATAAGTCATGTAAATAGTAAAAAATCAAATCATTTTACTATTTATCCATAGTGGAGAGAATTTGGAGCACTTTCCTAGCTAGATATTCAGCTGCTGATACCGGGAGTTCCCACCGTCGGATTTGAGCGCCATCAGTTCTAGGTAACAGCTAAAACCCTACTCTTTCTTTTCATAGTCTTCATTTTGAGTTTTGATGGGGTTTTGGGCTTGTATGGAAATCCTTAAAACCATGGAAACGGGAACCACGCATACCCCTTGCGGGATACGAGGTACCTCACTAGAACTGCGCCTAGAACAAGGCTGATAGGCGGTGCCACCGCCTGTCTCCAACAGCGCACAGGAGGTGCTGGCCGTGGAGATTTCAAAATGATAGCACAAGCAAAAATACATCATTCTTTTGAATTTAAATGATTAGAGATGATTCTAATGTGTGCTATGATTTTTTTTGGCAGGATTTTGTTACTCAATCATGGTGATATGGAAAGAAAGACAACATGACAACGACGACGCTTTTGCGGAAATGAATGCGGGTTGTATAGCCGCATTACGAGACTATGGGTTCTTGAAATTCTTTCGGACCCCTAGCAGGGTATCACATGAGCAGTTGTTGGAGCACATAATTTGGATGTGAAATCTGAAGTAGCAATACTTTGAGGTTGGGGCCCATATTCTGACAGTGGAGGTAAAGGACATCTAATTCTTAATTGGTCTCTCAAGACGAGGTGCCCCTATCTTGCTGATAGGTTCCCGGGGAGGGGATATTACCACGCGAGAGTTCATAGACCGTCACTGTGCCCCGGGGACGAGGACATCGGGGAAGAAAATCCCCATCAGAGCAGTGACAGACAGGCCTCTACGAACTGTCCTATTTACTATGTAGAGGGTGGCCAGGATTCAGGGTGTGCACTAGGCTTCTAGGGCACACATGTTATATGCCATAGAGACCATGGAACCTACGGTGTTCAACTAGGTGGAAGCCATGCTTCTGATATTCAAAGATCAGCTGACTAAGTTTTGGCAGGGAGAACTAAAGCAGTTTGGCTTTGGTTCCATTTTAGCTTGATTATTCTTCGAGTGGGTACCACAGATGAGACCTCAGGTGGTCTTCACAGAGCTGAGAGCGTGGGATCCCTGTATGCTGAGGTGGGTCCAAATTATGGCTCGTACAGGAGCAGGTAGGGGAAAGGTGAAGTTTGGTGACTCGTCCTTTAGATGGCTCCGAGATCAGATCCTCGTGGTGGAGGATTATGCTTATGCAGGCACAGACTTGAGTGGAGATCCTGACCTACCGCTCCCACCTGGAGGACAGTGGGGTGACATCGATAAGAAGAAAAAACCCTAAAATGGATGAAATGTTTTTTATGTTTTTGGATGTTTTATACTTTTTATGTTAAGTAACGAAACTTGGATATTCTCATTCAGACATTGTAGCAGCCCGACCTGGGGGAGCTTCTCCATTGGATAGGTGAACTAGGGCCCGCTTTGTATCGCAGGGTGATGATATCACTGGGGAGTTAGAGGAAAACCTAGAGAGGTTGACCTTGGATATCCCAGATGATTCCATTAATGACCTCCCTCTGAGGTATCAGAGACCTCCAGCAGGAGTACTGGGTCGATTCAGTAGGCTGCTATGTAGAGTAGCCCGGGCGGTGATATGCTACCATGAGCATCACTAGTGTATGAGATATCTACCGAAAGCTGACAACTTCAGGATTTTGTATGGTGATTTTTTCCTGAAAGCCTATGTGCTTCACATGAGGTCTCGGGACCTATTTTTTGTAAACTTGTTCATATATTTATATATACAAACTTTTACTTAGTGTTTATATGTCTCAAATGGTGAATGTATTTTACATGAGTTTTATGTGTCTTTAAATGTTTATTTACAATAGACCATGTTTGATTTCAATGTCATGAATGGGCAATATGCCAATCTAGGATGTAATTAGCTAACGAGTCAGCAACGACATTATGTTCCCTAGGGATATTCCTATAAGTGATGGTTTCAAATGATATTTCTAACAGATGTACCCTCCGGAAGAGACGGAGAAGCACAGGGTTTCTAATGGCATAGACATGGTTTAGATGATAAACCACAAGTTGTGAGTCCATCAAGACTACCAAATTGAAAACATCTTGGGAGGTAGCTTCAATCAGAAGACCGATGACTGCTTGATACTCAGTGATGTTATTAGTAGCGGGACCTATACAAACCACTCCTGAACTGACCAAATCTTCAGCCGGGGAATAGAGGACACAAGTAGTTGAGGCGAGATTCAAGGTGTGGTGGCAAGCACCATCAGCAAAGCCGTAGAAATCCATCTGCATGACCAAAACATGGTATAAACAGACACGGACACTAAACTCAAAACCATCTTGAAAATACTAAAAGCACACTGAAATCCAAGCAATATACATATATACAAGATACTATCCAAGAAAGATCTAGGCATAGTACCTTTTCAGGTACAACCCATTGCGAGGTTGCCCCAAAGGGATTCCATCATAGTCAATGAGCTCGTAGGCTCCTTTATCTAAAACCTTAGAAATAACAAAAGGTCTGTACCACATGGATTCGAACTTACCCTTTCCTAGTTTGTCATATCTCTGGTCATAAGTCAAAACTAGGTCACCCTCGTTAAAGGCACGAGGTTGGACGGATTTATCATACTGCGCCTTGATGCATTTCTTATGTGCCTCATTAGCCAAGGCAGCATCTCTTCGAGTCTCGTCAAGGCTATTCAAGTACAAAAATATTTCTTCCTCTGTGGAAGTGTCTGGGATAAGTTCGACAGCAAGTTGTAAAGATGGAATCTGACACTAAATTGGTAAGACAGCTTTGAGTCCATAGACAAGCTGGAATGGCGTGAAACCAGTGGCTGTTTTCACTGAAGTCCAATAAGCCCAAAGAGCAGAGAAAATAACGTGGTGCCAGTTGGATTTATGATCTCCAACCATCCGACAAAGCATAGTTTTTAAAACTTTGTTAATAGCCTCTACTTGACCATTAGCTTGTGGATAATATGGTGTAGAGTTTTCATGGTGAAAACCCAGCTTGGCACTTAGTTCCTCCATCATTTGATTACGGAAATGTGATCTGTGATCAGTAACGATGGACTATGGGACTCCAAATCTAGCTATAATATGGTTGAACGGGAAGAGAGTGGCAATCTTACCATATTTTGCATATGTAGGCATGGCCTCAACCCATTTTGTGAAATAGTCAATGGCTACAATGATGTAACCATGCCCCCCGGCTGAGGTAGGCTTACAATGCATAAAGTCAATCCCCCATTTGGCAAATGGGCCAACGGAAATGACGGGGTATAGCAAAGTAGGAGTGCACTTTTTGGGATAAAAGTGTTGACAAGGTGGGAATTTCGTAATAGCCTCATGATAGTCTTTGAAGACGGAAGGCCAAAAATAGCCAGGGCAGAGGATTTTCTAGGTTGTAGCCATCCCAAATAAATGACCGCCACATACTCCAGAGTGGCAATCATTCAACACATGTTCAACCTCCTCATGGGTGAGGCATCGCTGAAGAATAGAATCAATCCCACGTCTATACAAGGTATCATTTAGGATGAGGTAATATTTTGCATGGTGACAGATACGGTGGAGATTGTCGCGAGATAACTGCGGCTGAAATCGTTGTTTTTGGAGATAAACAAGCAAATCTCCATACCATGGATCGGTAGTGCTAATTAGGAACAAGAATTCATCCAGAAATGAATCACTGGGCTCAGATTCCATCGAAGCATAGGGAAGATCACACATGAGCTCCGCAAAGACCAAGGATTTCTTTGATGTGGCTTTGGAAAATACCAGATCAAGCTTCTAAAGTATGACAATCCATCAGGGGTACTTTCCCCCAAGCACTTGACGAGTCAAGATGTAATACATAGGTTTCTGGTCTGCTAATACGATGGTTGTGCAAAGCAAAATGTAGTGATGAAATTTTTTTACAGAAATGACCGTGGCCAACGCTAACTTTTCCACACGTGAATAGCGAGTTTCGGAATCTATAAGATTCTCACTTGCGTAGTAAATCACGTGCTCCTGACCGTTGGGATTTTGCTACACCAAAACCATAGCGATGGTAGTAGTAGAGGCAGCAATATAGAGGAGAAAGTATTTTGAATAATCCGGGGGGTGTATCACAAGTGAATGAGTCTGAGCATGTTTAAGATTATCAAAGGCGCGTTGGGCTTGGTCATCCTAGAAGAAGGAGGTGCCATTCTTGAGGAGACGCATATAACCGTGTGTTTTCTCTACAAAATTGCACATGAAACGGTGGAGAAAGTTTTCCTTCCCTTGCAAAATTTGGAGTTCAAGAAGATTAGTTGGGGCTGGTAGAGCTAAAATGGCGGCAATTTTCACAGGATCAATCCAGATGCCATCTTTGGAGACCACAAAACCTAGAAGACATCCCGTTTCAACGCAAAAAACACATTTATGAGGATTGAGGCATATATTATAATGGCAGCATCTCAGGAATATTTCTCTAAGATGACCAGGGTGGTCCTCCTATCACTATGAATAGGTAGGGAGGTCATCAAGGTATGGTTCAACAATATGTTTAATATTGTGAAACGCATAGAACATCATACGCTGGAATGTGGCTCCAACATTTTTCAAGCCAAAAGGTAACTTCTTATATGCAAAGGTTCCCCATGGGAAAATGAATCTCGTCTTGTGCTGATCGTTGGGTAATATCTCAATATGATTATAGCCAGAGAAGCCATCCATAAATGAGAAGATGAAACTTCCAGCACAATTGTCAATAATGTGATCGATGTGTGGAGTAGGAAAGTTGTCCTTGGGACAATCTTTATTCAAATCCCTAAATTCGATACAGACTCTAATAGTGCCCTACTTTTTATTGACATGGACAACATTCAATACCCATTCTGTCAGGGGTACAGGATAAATAAATCCAGCTTTGAGAAGTTTCTCAATTTCAGCTTTAACAACTGCAACCTTCTGAGGATGGACTTGCCTTAGTTTTTCCCTGACAGGTTTGGCTGTGGGATAGGTTTTAATCTCATGGACCACAATGGATGGGTCAACCCCCAACATCTCTTCATATGACCAGGAAAAAATATCACAGAATTCTTTGAAAAGTGCCTTGTATGCTTCAGATTCATCTACCGAGCAGTTCTTCCCAACATGAACATGCTCGATGGTATCAGGCTTGGCTGATATGTCAATCAGATTCATTTGAGTAATGTTGTAAAGGTTTCCTTCAGAATCTATGTCTTGCAGCAATATCGGACTTTGGGGTACGTTGACAATATCAGTAGGAAACAAGGATGTATAATCATGGTTAACCAGACTAGTGTTGGGGAGGAACATGGATCTATGATGGTGATCCTCCCAAATGGACTCATCCATATTCATGATCTCCACGATGGACTCGTCGGAAGGAAAAGTCTCAGAGAGATAATCTAGAACAGGAAGAGAAGGTTCTAACCAGTACGGTAAATGGTAAGGGTCCGAAGCCACTAGATGAAGGTCATTAGTGTGATCATCAGAGAAGGTTTGAATAGTGTCATACATTGCTTCGTGTGAACTCAATGAGGTGGACTCAACAACTTTTTTACCCTTAGGCTCACAAACAAATGAGGCGATCATGTGGACTGTCATGGTATCCATGTTAGGGGGAGTGGATGGAAAAATCCCCATAAGGGATGAATCCTTCAACATGCCTACCCCAATCGACTGGTAAGGAGGAGGGGATTGGCCTAACATGGGGATGTTATTAGCCATGGAGGTAGTAACTTCTGGCATGCAGAAATAAAGCTGGTCAATGGTAACAATTCTCCCTATATGCGAAAATTGGACAGTTCAAAATACTGTTGAAGCGACAATAGTCATGGCATAGAACCAATTTATTCCTAGAAGGAGATTGTAATCTAAAGGGGAATCTACCACTTCTACTTGAATGGAAACGGTTTTTCCCCCAAGCTCGACCGCTAGGGCTGATATGAGACCATAGGGATGGAAACCCTGTCCATCAAAGGCCTTGAGATTCATAGGTGATGTTACAAGCTCAGGAGAGCCAAGAGATTTCCAATAAGACAGAGACAAAACCGATGTCAAAGCTCCTTCATCTAGTACCATGCGAAAAAAAAAATTCCCGACTACTTTCGTAATGATCTAAAAAGCAAGTTTATGAGGTAACCTATACTTATAGTTCTCAACATTGAAATGAATCAAATTAGTATTATCCAGGTCTAAAGCTCCTAATGCTGTTAACAAGTTTTTGCGTTGTGTAGGACAACTATGGAGTACTTCTAAGGTAGACATTGCATAAGGTTCCTGAGTGATATCTTCAACTACATTATAAAATTGAGTAGCTCAGGCATTAGGGTTAAAGACAGCCTTCCAAAGAGTACTCTTGGGCAGACGCAAAATCATGTCAAGAGTAGGCTTCTCGATGGATAGGGGGACAATGGACGAGGATTCAGGAGAACTAGTAGAGGGAGCTTTTCCTAAAGAAGAATGATCTTATTTCTTGTCTATGGGTTTGTCATAATTCTAGCTTTGAGTTTGTAGATTAATGGTATCCGAGGACATCATACGAATTTATTCTGACGAACTAGAGTTACCCTGATTAGACATGTGGTCTATCAGTTGTTGTTGAGAGGGAAAAGGATCCGTGAGTACTACGGGTGTAGGATTTGACTTCAGAAACTGAGATATTTCGTCTCAATGGGGACACTCTTTTGAGAAATGGACACCTCCGCATAGCAGACATGGATATCTTTTCTTTCTTTTCCCTTTATCGTTATCACTGTTGGTTGGTCTTGGATTCTCCTGTTGGTTTCTGGGTATTCTTATTCTTATTTTTACCCTTCTTTTTATTATTGCCCGAGGTTTGAGTACTTTGAATAGAATTGACCTCGATGAAAACCTTAGGAGTTGAAGGAGTAGGCGTCGCAGTCTAGGGTTGCTTGGCAGGTTTTGCTGCTGACGGGGATTGGATTGAACCAACAATTCCATCAACAGGTACTCCTGTTGGTGGCTTGGCAGGATCGGTGCTTGGTTGAGGAGCTTGAGGAATCAAGTCATAAAGAGTTCCAAACTAGGAATAGACCAAGTCTAGATACTAGTCTCAACTAATAGCCTGCTCTTCAGTAACAGGACCGCCCATAGCCACATCTCAGGAAATTGGAGGCAACAAAGATTTGGTAAACCAATGAGATAATAACTGATCTGGAATAGGGGCCTTAATAATCCTTCTCCGCCTTCTCCATTCATGGATATGATCATATATGTGGGTGGAGATGTTCTGTCGCAGAGAGGTTAAGAGACCAGTACCCATTTCATAATGGATAGGGAGCTGAAAGTGTGTAAGAAACACGGTTGCCAATGAGCCAAAATCCACAAACGAATGTTGTGGGAGTTCAATGTACCACTTCGCGGCTGTATCGGTCAAAGTTTGCTGAAGAGTCCTAAACGAACTGAATCATCCATGAGGGAGTTTGAAGAACACCACAAATGGAATGTCATGACATGGTTTTTCGGATCATCTCCCTAGTTTCCGTCAAACTTCGGGATGCCCGATGGTAACTTTACCAGAATGGGAGGCCACGAGGGATTGTGTCAAATGGGGTCATTAATCAACTTGGATAAGTTAAGTAAATCCAAAGTTGCTAGGAAAGGTAACTGGCGGTTAGGTTGCACATACTAGTAATATTGATATGGCATATAATTACCAGTAGGACCGTAAGTGGACTGATAGACAGGTTGTTGTGAGGAAGAACTAACGGAAAATCTGCCCGCAAGGGGTTGATTTCTGGGATCAGTACCGTTAGGACCACTAGGACCTCTAGGAGGAGGACCACCAGGGCCCATGGGACCACCAGAACCATTGGGACCACTAGGACCACCGGGACCACCAGACCCTCCAAGGCCACTAGGAGGTAAAACCTCCAAAGCCTCTGGAACCACTAGGAGGAGGGCCACCAGACCCTCTAGGGCCATTAGGGGGAAAGCCACCAAGCCCCCTAGGACCACCAAGACCATTAGGACCATAAGGAGGAAAGAAACCAGGCCCTTCGGGACCATTAGGCCCCCCAAGAGGAGGACCACCATGAGGCGGTCCTCCGGTACCTCCCGCAGTATGTATGGGTATCCCTCCCATAGATGGCATCTAAGACCAGTTACGCTGCCCCCATGGCGTGAAATTATTACTAGTGTATGGAATTCTAGCATAAGGCATTCCTGTAGGATTAGTGGTATAATTAATGTTCCCTACATGTATTTGATAACCATAACCTCCAGAAGATTGAATGGTTGCAGGTTGTGCCCCCAAGGGCTGACCTGAACTGGATGGGGGTTAACCACATTAGTATGGGTGGGAGGGACATAAACTGTAGATGGTTCTATATTAGAGGTATGTCCTTGACTAGGTACAATTCCGATTCCTGATAACGTAGGTCGTGCCGGGGGTTTCCGCCTGGCACTAGAAAGTAATGACGACACATGAATTGAAGGTTGGGTCCCAGGTGCAGAAGACCTAGGAAAATTGGGAACAAACATAACATAGGAGGTGGTGGGTTTGCTAGTTTGACTTGGGTTGTGTGGTATTATTGTGCGATCTATAATCGGTTCAATGGGTCTCATAGAATCGGCAATTGAACGGTATCCCACAGGAACAGTTGTGGAACGTGATGGTGGTGTGCCCAATATGTTATCTATTTTTCTTTCAATCTCTTGAGCATGGAGAATGGCTGCATGGTATTTTCTACGTTCTTCTTCATCTGGAGAAACTTCTCCAGGAGAGTTTAAATGAGTGCCAAATGAGGCAATGGCCTGTCCTATAGAGGTGTCCCAAAATGGAGCATTGGGACCATAATCTGAACAGGTAGTATCATCAACATGACCTTCTATGGGAGAATGGAACAAGGTGTTCTCCCAAGAAGGTTGTTGGACCAAGGGAGGCGAGTGTGAACAATATGGTCCTCCACTTTCTGCAACCACATTATCTCCCACCTGGGAGGTGGTAGCAGCTCTTTGGTCAATAGCTTCCATTGGATTTTCTCCTGAACCAGGAATAAAATCAGGTGCAAATCCCTGTACTCTTCTGGACTGTCTTAACTCAGCCAGTTTGTACAGTTCCTATCTAAAATAGGGTCTGAAAAACTAGAAACCACACCAAAAAATTTCCCTACACAAGCTATAGGTCAAACAAGCATACTTAAATTTCCCTACACAAGCTATAGGTCAAACAAGCATACTTAAAATGACAGGAGGAGTTCAAATAGTCAAGTATCTCTCTAGGATTGTCAAGAAGGTGCCACTCATGATATACCTCTAGGGTACGTGCGTAGTAATCTCCCCGAATGTTGTTTTCAGTGTATGGCTCCAAGCAAGATAGCCAAAGGGCTTTTCTCATATGGATAAGGTATCCTAGTGGAGTCTCTCGATATACTCAAGGTATGTGGGAGCTCAAATCGGTAGTAGTGCTGTCTAATGCATAATCATATGCAAGGGGCCTTCCAATATACATTAGAGTACATGAAGTACCTTTCTATATACCTCAAGGGTACATGAAAGGTCATTCGATATACCGACGGTACGTGGAAGAACTGCGCAAGTCCCGGGATGTAATGCGGACAAATAATGACAGCTCCTGTGCTTAACGATGCCTGAACACGTCTCTAACTTATCACTTCAACTGCTATGTAAATTTTAACCTATAACTACCATTAATTTTAAAGTGGACGGTTAGGTGAATGCATGGTGTTTTGACAGAAAAAGTAAAACCATGCAATATGTGTATGCAAATATTTCACTTTACCGTTTAGTATGCCTACCTACGGGAGGGAAAGAGAGTATTTTCTTTTGTTTCAGAACTGAAAAATATTTTCAAACAACAATATTGAACACAAAATCAAAGACAAGCAGCACTTTCCAAACCAGTTTCTCTTTTCTAGAAGCAATAAGAAGGGGAAGAATCTCTTTTCCTAAAAGAAAAACAAGAAGCACACTACATGCATATGCACTCTATTTTCAATTTTTCTTAAAACATAGGAAAATCTAACATAAAACTACCATATTTTTATCTTGATGAGATAGTACTAAATGCATAAGAGACAAAAGAAAATAAAGAGCCTGAAAGCTTGTAAATCCAATCAGAGATCTGATGTCCAATGCTCAATGATGATAACCTAATCTCTGTCAAAAATTTTCTTTTTCAAAGGAAGAAAAAGAAGTTCTCTATGCAAACAAGAAATGAAACTTAGACGCTAATCAAATGTCTTTATTTCAGTCTATATAACAGAGATAAAAAGAGATCTTACTAACACCCTAAGATTTTCAAAAAACAAGAAGTCCTTTCATAAGCACAACCAACAAGCACAAAAGTGAATGAACAATCAATAAGCCTAAACTAGCTTTTGAATTTTCCAATCAAACCAATCATTAAACCATAAAATTGCAAACCACAAGCATCAGATTCTAACACACAAGCCTAATAGTGCAGGGCTAAAAGCAACTCAACTCAGAGTTTTTTCAAAAAACTGAGAAAAAAGAGGTCTTGGAATGATGCCTACCTGGCACCGCGCTGCAGGGATCTTGACAGAGCAGTTTTGGACCAGCACTGCTTCTCGCCAAGAGGACTCAAGTGGTGGCACCGCATGCTGCTAACTAGGTTCAGGCGGTGGCACTACTTCTCACCAACTGCATAAGCGTAGTTCCCTGTGTAAATCCACAACATCAAGGAGAATGACAAATCAAGTCAGAAAAAGACTAGATCAAGGTAAAAATTGATAGATTGAGAATAAAAAAGAGCATAAAAGGTCGAAATAATTCAGATCTAGACAGATCTGGAAGTTTCAAACCAAAATCCACTAAGTCAGATAGCAGATATGACTGAAGAGAGTTGGAGAAGGAGCCTAGATTTGGACAAGAGTTGAAGAACTAAGGAAGATTAGATCAACTGATACGTATATTCATTCCCTAGCGGAGTCACCAGATTTGTAAGCAGGAATATTTCACCTTCTGCGGACAGAAGGTGTTCCTCTGGTCTGAATAATTCAAATCCATAACAAATGACCGACAAAGGATGAAGACCCTCCATGGATGTCGTAGATACCTGGAATGCCGCTTCGATAGTAAACATGTGTACCTGCAATCAAATTAAACACACAAGCACATCAAAGCTACTAGAACATAATCCATTGATCTATGTTAGTGACTAAGGAATCTAACAACATTTACATGCGAAATCAAAACAATAGTAATGTGGGACGGAAATCATCTTTGCATTAAGATGAATGGAGAAGTTAACAACTAATTAAGCCTTAGTGTTGACATGCATCTCCATGAAACCAACATTTCATCCCCATAAGCTCCAACTTTACTCTCTATGCTCTCAAATAGCTTGGGCCAAGTGGTCAATCCAACATCATAACAATGCCTCTATGGTTCCCCCCTCAACCATGGACATGAGCTTGTATTTATAAGGCTCAATGGATAGGAATGGTTGAGATATTTGTGGATGAGGTGGCCTCCAAGATCCTATGATGGGGGATCTCGAGCTCAACTGACCCACAATGTTAGGGATATGAGAGGATACGAGGCTCATGATCTAGAAGCCTCAAGAAACCTCTATTTTTTCCCATTTTACCCAGGGTACCACCTTTTGCCTCTTATTACAGAGCGGTTCAGGTTAAAAAAACTTATGGATGAAAGGCTATAAGTGGTGGCACCGCTTTTGGTAAAAAAGATACAAGCGGTGCAAGCAAGGTACCGCTCATGGTTAACAGGGAAAGCGCGGTGCTGAGTATTTTCATGAAAGATTGACAAACAACATGGGTTTTCTCTCCAAGTGTTGGGATTAAAGGAAAATATGTAAGTCAAGGATCTTATCACATGGTGGTGACAGGATTTTGGTATAACATCCATGGACAAGGGATCATTTTTTTGGTCAATTTTGGAAACTAGGGTTTTTCTTAGTAAGTGAATGTGAAATTTTTGCACATGGGGGTCAACTTTGCATATTGCTCGAACGTGAAGGTGTGGCTAGAGTTCCCACATAACACATGCCTAAACATGCTTTCACAACCCACAAGAAGCCCTTTTTGATGCACAGTTTCAATTCTATGCCCTAGGTAGGGATTCAACAAGTGTCCCTGAAAGCTTGTAGGAGGTGGGATTCAATGTGCCATAGAATGATGATCATTACTCGAATCGATGAACCTTTAGCTCCATTGGATTCAGAATATCGGGATAGTGCTAGGGTGGCCCTCTAATTTGGGTCCATGGACAAGGGATCATTTTTTTGGTCAATTTTGGAAACTAGGGTTTTGCTCAGTAAGTGAATGTCCAATTTCTACACATAGGGGTCGGCTTTGGAAATTCCTCGATCGTGAATGTGTGGCTAGTATTCCCACATGGAACCTGCCTAAACACACTAGCACAACCCACGGAGAGCCCTTTTTGGAGCACGGTTTCCATTCTATGCCTTGGTTAGGGATTCAACAGGTGTCCCTGAAAGCCTATAGGAGGTGGGATTCAACATTCCATATATTGATGACTATTGCTCAGATCAACAAACCATCAGCTTTGTTGGATTCAAGACATCAGGATAGTGCTAGAGTGGCCCTCTACTCTGGGTCCATGGACAAGGGTTCATTTTTTTTGTCAATTTTGGAAACTAGGGTTTTGCTCAGTAAGTGAATGTGAAATTTTTGCACATAGAGGTCATCTTGAAGGTGATTGTAGATCTTCCCCTCTTGAAAAAATACTTGTTACAAACTATTATTCCATGTGCAGCTGTCGAGAATTATGATACCTATTGTGAGGTGTTTATCAAGACTTATTTCCCATCATTGTCAAGAAAGAAATATTCTTTGTTTTTGTTTTAATCAAGGCGAAAGGAGTTGTCAATCTCTATGTGGAGGTGAATTGATCTTAGGATCTCATATCATTCATGGGACTGGAAACTCAAAAGAAGGTTGTTTCCCATATTAAGTTAGGTAGGTCATCCAAGAGATGTGAGCATTTGTACGATGAAATGCAGGTGGAGACAATGCAATTACGTCAGTAACCATGTAATGGAACATGTTTATGTTTAGAAACAAGTGGCCAACCTATTACGCCATTATTACAAATATATATATATATATATCTTCACGCTACGAATGCTTCGAATAATACTCCATAAACATGAATTTAAAAAACAAGATTCAGAATAGTACTTCTCTAATCAATTTAAACTATAATAAAATCACACATAACTTTCATCTCTTTCAAAGTTGTTACTCGAGGCCATTCATCAAATGCCATGTACATTAAAAAAATGATAAAATAATGTGTAGGACATACATAATGTGCAGGATATAGTCATAACCATTATTTTGAATCAACCTTATAATACTCAGATACTTTTAGGTTTGATGTGTATCCCATGTATTCGTTAGATGAAAGACATCATGCCAAACGAAAATTTCTCATTTCAAGACCACACAGGTGCATCACTTAGGTGTGTCAACTTCATGCATCCTTTAAAAGTTTGTTAGGTTGTTATGTGGATAAGGTGCTTTTGTATTCCACCTAGTTGGATCAATTGCTTAGTTGTGATGGGTGTTTATGTGTATTAGGTATGTTCCATCTTTGTGAATATAATTTAACATTGTATATGCAATTGGATCGTGGTAAAAAATGATTTAAATGTACATTTTTGTCATTACGTAATATTGTAATTGTGCATTGTTCTCAAATTTATAATTGATATCTCCATGCAATCCTAAAATCTATAAAAAAAAATGGGAACATTACACATAGAAACATTCTTGGCCACACGTGTATAATCACACTTAAAAGACTGAACCATGAAGATCTCATGAGCCTTGATATGAAATATTTTTTATATCATGAAAGTTATAATAAAAAAATAGAAGGCGCATCTATGCCTTGTCAATGTACATGTATCAAAAACATATTTGATGTACATGTGCAAACAAAAGTACATCTGTCTTGGACCGTGCCCCTATAATCTAACTCCGGATTGTACATAAAAATACATATTTTTCTTGGACTAACACATCAAAAATATAACTTTCTCTTGTTTTTCCCAGACCTTGATGCTTTTCACCTATGTCTACGACCATTATGCATCTCTGGTGACTGCAAATCAATGACAATATTTCTTGATCAGGTAACTGAACTAGTACTATACAAAAATAACAAGGTTTGAAATTTTAAAATATGACTCAATTGTAAATAAAACAAATACTTGCTGCATCCATTGGGGGTATAGGTGCCTTTGGTGTTGAGGGTATAGGTGCCTCTAGTGTCCTCCTCCTTGCAGAGAGTCTCTCTACAATGCTTCTTTGTGAATAAAAAATAATTTCAATTATCTCAAGAATTATCAACATGTATATGAATGAGAAAGTACTAATCAATTATGTAAAAAATGAACATCTCACCGAAAAAACCATTTGTAGGGGACTACGCTAGGACTCTTCAGTAGTAAGAGGAGCCATAGGTTGAACATCAATCTCAGTTGCGTGCAGTAATGGACCAGGGTGTGGCTACATTCACCAAATGATAAAATAGTTAAACATCATGCATGTCCATAAACAATACAAATGAAATGTACAATTACAAATATTCAAGTAGATGTACCTCAGTGTGACTTATCCCTATTGTAGATGCAACATTGACCGCAACATCAAAAATCCCACTAAGGTCTAGCACAGATGACTCTACATCATGATGTTGTAAAAATGTGAAAATAACATTAAGAAAAACTACTTGTGAAGGGAATTCATAGCTAACCAACAACTGCCATTGGAAGTGTGTACATTACCGTGGGATGGGTAGGTTGATCCTCATCCACACCCTCTCTGTTCAAGGAAGAGGGTCATCTGGTGTAAACAACCCCCTTGTCTATCTTTGGACTATGGAAAGATACAAACCAAAGAGGTGGTGCAGGGATCTGCGATGATGTCTGCAGTCATAATGTGTTACCATAGTTAGACATGGAGTTGAATGGATGGAATAATATGTACTGAAAAACTAACATGTTGTAATATACTTACCCCTTCCTGGGACATATCTCCCCCATGGGAGTGACCGCTTACATCAATTTCTTGCCCCTCTTTAGATGCTAATAACATCTACAAGTTTAAAAATTATAAATATTAGCGATATATAAAGGAGTGTACATTAAGAAATTTAAATAATTCGAACAAGAATCAATCATAACCCATGTACTTACATTCTTCAAGTAATCATAAATTCCACCTTGGACTATGTCATTGATATCAACGTCTCCAGCATCACGTTCTAAGTGGGGCTCCTGCAACTTCAAAAATTGTAAATATTAGACAATTTAATAAATTAATTAAGACTAACACATGCATTAACAAAATGATATCTATTAACAAAATGACAAATGTTTAAATATTACCTCAATGGCGGTTGTTTGGGCCTCTGGTACAACCACACCGGGTGCAATACCACCCCCGTGAGAGGCATCAATCTCCTGCAAGAGTAAATATTGCATATATTATGAATATTTTAATATGTTACATATATTATGGAAAAATTAAAAATTGAACAATAACAGAGTTTTAAAACAATGTCCTTACCTGACCACCAGTCATCGTAGTGGTACCATGTCTTGGTCCAGGACCATAATAGGATCCGCCACACAATGTGCAGATATGTGGCTCGCTCTAAGGCACATGTGATGTCAGTCTATCCCCACCAATAGATGTCCCTCCACCACCAAAAGCTGGTGGTTGTACACTAGCAGAGGAAGAGGGCGCTCTCTGGTCAATAGTGGTCGTGTGTCGAGAGACCATCTCAGCTAGACTAAAAAATGCCTCCTATGTCTGGGAAACCATGTCATGTGCAGGAGGGATTTCTGTCCTCGGTAGTTGGGCTCGGGGTGTAGGTATCTATGGATTGGCATCTCTATTCCTAGCATTGGGTCAGTGTTGGGGCATCCCCCTACCAACTCCTTGGAATCCCAACATGTCAAAATAATTGACATGTTTCCCCATCACAAACTCTACATACAATTTTCGGAGGTAGTACAATGGTACTTCCCTATTGTTGTGAGGGGGAATGCCAAAAACCATGTACCACCTACCCATCCAATTGTCTCTGATGGGTGGAAAGGTGCACCACTCAATAGAAATATGTGGCCTGTTGATCTCCGGAATGTCATCCATCCCAGGAAGTCTAAACAATGAATAGATGTGGTGTTTTGTTATTTTGAGCTTTTTTACCTCGTTGTAGCTTAACCCATCAGCATATTGTTGTCTTTTACTCTCCCTGTAAGATGTGATGCTATACAAAGCATCATTCGATATTGCGATCGTATCAACAATAAACAACAAATAATATGACAAGGAGAGACGGAGCTCATCTCCACCCCTCCAACCAGAACCAATCTCTCTCAAATGGGCAATAACCCTCAGTATCTCCTCATTGTTATCCATAGTAGCCACTGCAATCATAAATACAAATAAAATATCATTAGAAATATAAACACATGATATAATGACATCTCTAAGCACTGAAAAATGTATAGCTAATGTACGACAAATAACAACATAAACTAAATCTATCATGTAAATTTAAAAATTGATCTTGAATTTTACTAAAAAGAATAAACATTTAACATTTTTTCATTTCATTTTTATGTCCTGAATTCAAGTATTAATTTCAATTTTTAAGTATGCATGTGTACATAAAGTGTCTTCAGCGCATATGTTGATTGCGAAGCCCCTCTAGCTTATTTTAAGGCTTGGATTATGAAGTTTTGTTGAAATTGTGAGGTGTTGACTATTGCCTTTGTAGGACCAACTCCCAAATTGCGGGTAGAGGCAACAACTAGACCCTAGAATAGGAGGTATAATGTGTTTTTGATGAATAAAATCCCAGTATAGGAAACAATTTTGTTAGATATGTAATTATTTGTTGTAGCGTAATGTTTTTTGGACTCCAAAGTCTATTTAGTATATCTTTATGGATTTTATGGTTGCAAGGGTTCCACTAAATTATATCATGTATGATAGTATGTGATTGCCATGTTTAATCAAACACATCAACCTACCTATCTATCTTCACGTTCATAGAGTCTATTGTTGAACTTTGTTGTCTTGACCTTAACCAAAAAGTACCCTTCGTTCAAGATGAAATATTTGTTAATAGCAAGGGAAGCTTCTATACCTTATTTTAACACTTGTATTAGGAAGTTTCATCAAAACTATAAGGTGTTTATTGATGTTCTTGGAAGACCAACTTCGATATTTCAGATAGAGGCAAGGGATTTACCATGTTTGTTTATGTATTTTAGGGGAATATATTAATTCTACTTGATTTTTTTTAGTTGTATGTAAGCTTGCAACATAATTGACAAACTTTGCATATTTGTTAATTTTGGTTTGGATTCACAATGATGCTTGCGAATATACATAAATGCAAATAGTGAAGTTTGTTTGTTTTTTTTGAGTTAATTGGGGTTTTGGTTTACATTGGGCATGTAAATTACTTATGCAAACTTCCAATGTGCTTGACAAACTTTGCATATTTGTGAATTTTGGTATGGATTAACAAGGATGCTTGTGAATATGCATATGGAAATAGTGAAATTCATTTGTTTTTTGAGTTAATTGGGGTTTTGGTTTCCATTGGGCATGGGAATTTTGGGTATGAATTTTGGTAAATAATCAAAATTATTTAATTTTTATGATTAAATTGGGGATTTGGTTTCCATTGGCCAACTACATTGGGGTTTTTGTTTCCATTGGCCAATTCCATTGGGGTTTTTGTTTCCATTGGCCATAATTTAATTTATTTTGGTTTAATTTTCCAATTTAGGGAAAGTAAATTGATGAACAAAGAGAAAAAAACATGAAAAGAAATGAGGAAAATACCTCACAAATAGGAGGTTGATCCAAAGGTGGAGGTGGATGGCTTTGGAACACCCAAAAATGCATTTTCCCAGTCAAGGTTTGCTCCAAAGAACTCCAATAGCCGTGCGATGTTGCGAAAAAGACGGGCTCAACCTATTTAAAAAAAACAGGCTTTCCAAAACGCGCACGCGATTTTGTTCACTAAAATGGAGGCACAATTTTCTTGAATAAAATGGAGGCACGATTTGCTTAAATAAAACGGAGGCGTGATTTGGTTTACTATCCTAATTGGCATGCATGTTGGCACCCTTGGGACTATGCTTGGCAGGTTCAGGATTGCTTGGGATGATTTCTTTTTTTTATATCAAGAGTGATTGAATTCACTCCAACATTGCATCTAAATTACATATCTGAATTCCTCTCAAAAAAATACACATTTTGAAAAAAAATCATGCAAATCCAAGTCAAGGAGGCAAATATATCTTAGTTTAAAAATTGGCAATTTTTCAGTAATTTTTTGTACGTATGAAAATATTGCATAGGATACCTTGAAAAAATAAAGGCTCAACTTAATTAATAGGGGTATATTCAGGATGGTTTTAGGACTCTAATCACTCAGGAATCAACAAACATATAGATGACAAGTAAAAAAAGGGAAATAAAACTAAAACAATGGCAAAAAAGAATAGACAAGCATAACCAGAGAATAATAGAGATCATCCACAGTGGAGTTGTCAAAAATTGTTATTGGTTTTTACAAACTAGTATGTGCCAAAATCACCTACTAAGTATTATGGAATCCTTAGTAGATGTCACAACCCCAAATTTTCACAAAAAATTAAAAAAAAATTAGTTAACAATAAATGTTATAACCTGCAGTTCTACTAACAGCTAACAGTTGGCATAAAGAACAGCTAAGTAATTAGTTTTTAAAATAACTTAACAGATTATTTTCGTAGCAAAATTAAAATCTTTTTGTGTGTTATTTGCTTCAGTTTATTGATTAGCTCTTTTATGTCAGTAGGTGGAATCTACTTTTAAATCCGGGGCTTACTTAGCATTCCTGCTAACACAGATGAATACTGTTTCTTATAGGTTTTTACAGGTATGATCGATCGAGTATATTTTTTAAAGATCTATTAGTGTCAGCAGTATTTTGTTTACAAATTAAAAATCTTAGTACAATAAGCTGCTAAACACTAGACAGCTCCTGTAAGGTAAAAATCATTTGATTTTCATGAGTTGTTCAAATAAACAAGCTTGGAAAAAGTATAATGATAGTACAACATAATTGCGACTTTAATACTAGAATCTCATATATGTGTATTTCTTCTTTAGTCTAAGTAATTAGTAATACTCATAAACATTGTTTTCTTGACAATATTTTTGCAATAATATCTTGTCTTGCCTGTATATTTATTGTCCCTTAAATTATTTCTATAGGGTACTTATAGCCTACTATCTTATAAACAGTAAGAAATTTTGAGTGTAGAAACTATAACCATTATACCCTTCTACAAAAGCTTAAGGCCACCCATACTTGTTCCCAAGTTTAACTCTGAGTTCTACTTAGTTTTGAAAATGTAATAGGATCGTCCCTATTCCTATCATCAGTTTTATCTCTGTAATTATCTTACTGTCCACTAGACACTTTGTATGAACATAAAGCCAAGTTGGAAATACTCCCAAGTATTAACAAAGTAATGTCGTATAAACTATGTGACATAATTTTGTGATAATACTTTTATCTTTAGTTTTGTACTACTTCATAGTTTCGATGCTATGGGAGTTATCTATTCATTTATATTTCAAAGCTAAGTATAAATGACTTATTCGATGAACATTCAATTCTACCAAAAGTTTGTTTTTATAACGTTTTTAATTCTAGCCTTTAACTTCTTTGACATTATTATAAAATACTATCTATAAGTGTTAGACTTGGAATATTCCTAAAGCAAAAAGGGTTTACTATGCCCAAGCAATAAAAATGAGTGGTTTATCAAAGGTCAACTTACCAAGCACTCATAACCAAACCTTCATCGTGTACAAAGTTTGCAAGGAACAACTCAAGGGTCTTAAAGCTTTACTACTAGAGACACTATAATTATGTCCTAGCTAACATATACTCCTTTTATAACTATACTAAAGACTTTTATAATTTAATCTAGTTTATAAAAAAAATATATGTATATCGCATGATTTCATTCTACTCAAAATGATGTTTAGAGTATTATCGTACCACCCAATTAACATATGGTAAAGTTTAATATGCGACTACACTATATTATTATGATAATGTTTACTTTGTGATAACACTATGTCGTTGATAGCAATGGTTTGTACTTAATCCAATAACGGACTTAATATAAGGTTTATACGTGACATGAAACTTGGTCAACGTAATTCCTTCGTGATAATAATCTAGTGATTAAGTTAATATAACACACGGTGCAAATGATTAGAGGTTTGGTTACATATTATTGGGCTGTCGTTATAGTTTAACCCATGCTGCAAGGATCAAACAAATAATATAATGCCTCCATGCAGGAACTATGGATCACGACCCTTGTTGTTTGAATAAATTTATGGCTACGTGGTTGAATCCTGTTCACGTGTGGAAGATATAAAACACTCTGGAAACCTAACCTAATCGCATTATTGTCCCACAGTTTACACTGGCTCCAAGGTTGCTTTGGCTCATCTTCCATGGCTGCCGTCATTCTCCTGGTTACCATCACCTTATACATTGAATTTGTGCTACCTCCATTATGCAATGAGTGGTTTTGATTGTTGGTTCTTTCTCTGTCAAATGTAGAGTTATTCTTCCTACCACCTTCGTTTCACTGCCAAGGAAACCTTCATCCCAAGCCCGCATAGTTTGATGATTTCTTCAGTTCTCCTGCTCGATTCTTCATAGCTCGCTACTATGTGCGGTTCTGAGAGTTGTTGTTTTCCCCACTGCACTATTTATAGGTGACAGTGCTGGTGATTCCGTTCACCATACTCCCAGTGACAGGGAAAAATCATAAAGGACCTTTCTTTCATTTTACTGCAAGTTTTATTATAGTATACTTTCAAACTTATACTCATAAGATAATTTACTAACATGGTTTACCATTACTGCAGGTACTCATTGAAGTAAATTCTGTACAAGGGTAGGAAGTCGGCCTTTGTGATGGCCGTAACTCAAGGCTCAAACTCTAGTAAGCCCCATGGTCTAAAAGATGGGTTCTCTCCTTAAATGCAGTTGGGGTGGTCGTTGGACTCACCTAGGGTTTGAATACCCTTTCTCGTCTTGGCATTAGTTATATTGTGCTTCTACTGTTTACAGATTGTTTATAAGCATGCTTAAAAATTAAACCCTTGATAGGGTGGATGCACTTTGTGAGTGTAGTGTTTTTGGTCGAAGCTTGGCTTCACAGTCAGTTTTGGTTGTACACTTTGCAAAGGTAGCTTCGCTGCAACTTGTTTTGGTTGTTAGCTGTTTATGCTGTACTCTGTATAATTTAGGGTTTATACCCTTTTTGAAAATTAAATAAGTTGAACTCAGTTGAGTATCTTATGAGGTTTTTATATATTAAATTTTTGAAGGCTGGTACTCACAGTCGTGATGTAAATCTTGATTATTTGATGAAATTCACAGGTTAGGGTTTGACCTGTAAAACCCTTGTTTGGTTTATATTACTCGTGTGTTAATAATTATGTTGTTTCTCTCTTTTGGTTTGACTATCTGTCATTAAAGGACTGAGAGTAGATTATTTGACTATTTAAGATGATCAGAAAATTGATACGAGAAATGATTATTATGTATGTGATAGTAATGTATTAGTTGTAAGGGTTTGAACCCCAAAATTTAGATGTATGTTGTATTTAATAGACTCCGTTTCTTTTATAAATGCAATTGCACCTGTTAGACAATAATTTTAAAAGAAATTAACCCAAGTATAACCTAGGTTACTACATTACTAGAATTATTTATAATTTTATGCTCAAAACATGAGCTAGGGTTTTACTCCCTTTTATTTTAAATAGGATAGTGTTTCCTATGTTATTACCTTGTAATTTTTATTACTGTATACATCTTTTCTTTAATTTGTATTTATAAATTATTAACCTATAATTGTCACTGTTTAAGAATAATAATATTATTATTTATATTTATAATACTATTATTTAAGTAGAACATACATTCTTAAGTTTATGTTGGTTCTTGTTTATATAGTGGTTATGATTGAAGCAGTCTGTAATATTTGTGTTAGTTTAATTCAATTTGTATCTGTAGATTATTAGAATACAAAGTTAAAAGAACCTCCACTTATCAGTATTCTTTATATTTACACAGTTCTACAAAAGTAGAAAAATAGTTTATAGTATTTACTTAAAACTCTAAGTTACCACTGTCCTTAGCTATTTAAAGCTCAGTAAGGACTACTGTAACCTTTATTATATTATTTAACTATAGTTCAAATAGATACTGGAAGATTAGTTGTTACTAAAGCAAAAAGCTATCAATACTATGTTTATATCTCTTCTTAACATAAACTATTAACTTCCAACTGATAAGACTAATTTCTCTAATTTCAATATAAAAGTATAGTCCATGGAAATAGAAACTATGTAGAAAATAATTTATTAAGCATACTAATGTCAATCAATAATATGAGTATGTTCTATACTAACATGTTACTTACACAGTCTATTTCTGATAACATGTCTGCAAACAAATTACTAATCTTTCTAGAAAGCATCCATCTACTGAAAAGTAACATTTCATTACTATGAAAACATAAATATTCAATTCATTTATAATCCTATCATACTTCATTTACTTAACAAACTTCCTGTGCTAGAGTACGATCTAGATTACTCCATATGGGGAAAAACACAAGTAGGATTTATCTTTCATCACAGTACAGTTTTACTCTAGAATAACTATGAGGATTTAACACAGCATATCATTACATCATTCATTTGTTGATCATACATAGAGATAAACTATAACAAAGGAATTAAAAGATAATGAAACCTGTCTTTAAAGCTGGATGACAACAGCAATGGGAGGTCGTTCCTCCCTACCAACTCCTGGAGAGCGCTCAAACAACGACTTCTCAGGACCCCCGAGCCTGTTCTGGTTTGCTTGGCTGGAACTAGGTGGAGCAATCAAAAAAGTACCAGTACTGAGACTCAATACCAACTCTGCATACTGCAGTAAGATCTTTCAACTGCAAAGTTGTACTAGATCAACTTCCTGCAGTTTACCCCTCAAACACCTTCCTTCAGATTTCCCTTTCCCAATGAATTCCTTGAAGTGCATTCACCTGAATGATTCTTCTCCTGGAATGAGCAGCCTTAGCTCTCTACATTGGGCACTTTTAATAAGATTGCCTAGGTCTTTTTTGGGTTATTTGTCATTAATTGAGCCACCTGCTCTGATCCCACTTTCTTGGGGGATCATAACCCCAAATGTAGGGAAGTTGCCACCTACAACATAGGAAGTGTTTAAGGATGCTACCACTTGTATTTTTGTTCTCCACCTAGTTCCTTCCACCACTTGACCAGTAACACTCTTTTTAACAGCTCTCCCAGGCTGTTGTCTCCACTTTTATTTATTTAAAAATTAAATATTCAGAATTACATTCCACATCCTTGACTCTGCTGAATCATCAGTTTCCACTTAGCATTAAATTTAACATAATGTTTGGGAATAATATAAAAATAAGATATCATTATTTTACAAAATTGGGGCATGTGACAGTAGAAGTTTGAAAAATAAAAATTAACAACTAACAAACATAAATTAAACATTATGCTAAGCATGTGAATAAACATAATGAATAACAATAAAGTGAAACTAAACTAACATCAGGTGCATTCTTTAACACATGCATATGACAAATAAAAGAATTGTTTTTCTTTTCATTAAATAATGAATTGTACATAAACCAAAGGTTACCTCAGAGTAGCAATGACATGGACCTGTTAACACCCAAAAAGGGTTCACTACCTCATCTACCCCATTACATGGCTCATTTGTCCATTTTCCCACCATATTTCCATCAAAAACCCATAAAACCATGCAAAAAGCCTCCAAAAGGCCATAAAACCCTCTTTTCCTCTAAAAATATCCAAAAATCTCCAAAAAAGAATAAAAAAAAATATAAAATAATGAGGAAAATGAGGAAAAAACCCTAAACAGCTGAAACCCTAACCCTAAAACCGCATGGTTTCCAACTATAAATAAGTGATGGAGACCCCTCATTTCATATCCACAATCACAAGTATCCTGCCTCTGCCAAAATTGCTCTTGAAACCCTAGCTCACCATCGAGTTACTTTCACCGTATGAGCCCCTTTTGGCCCATTTCCACCATTGGAAAAAGAGAAGAAGCAGCTTGAAGCTCGGAGCCACTGACATCGGACCAGCGCAACGGACTTCACCAACCTCCACATTGGAGGTAACATCAATAAAGATCATTATTTACTATTTACTGTTTTTGTTTCATGTTATTTACTTTCTACTGTTTTGCTTAATTAACTTGTTTAAATTTAGTTTTTTATTTCAGTTATAGCTTTTAATTCAAATATCATTGAACTGCTACTAAGGAATCCATTGTCCTTAACAGGTACTCATTCGTACAAGCTAGGGCGAAAACCCTAGCAACAGTTTTGGCGACTCCGCTGGTTTTATTTTAGTTTTATTTTCCATTTTGTCCTTTCGGCTGTCGTTTTCGGCCGCCGTAAATCGCCGTTTTTTCCTTCGCAGTAGCGTCCCGACCGTGCCTTTTCCGCCATTAGCTGCGACCCGACCGCGACTGTCCAGCCCTTAGCTGCGACCCGACCGCGACTGTCCATCCTTTAGCCTTGACCCGACCGCGATTGTCCAGGCCTTAGCTGTGACCCGACCGTGACTGTCCATCCCTAAGCCACGATCTGAGCGCGACTATTTACTCCAAACCCACGGTCCGACCGCCGCTGTCGACCAGAAAGCCGCGCGCTGAGCACGCCTGTTTCCTTTAAACCCGTGGTCCGACCGCCGCTGTCGACCAGAAAGCCACGCACTAAGCGCGCCTGTTTCCTTTAAACCCGCGGTCCGACCGCCGCTGTCGACCAGAAAGCCGCGATCTGAGCGCGCCTATTTCCTTCAAACCCGCGGTCCGACCACCGATCCGACTTGACTTTTGCACTTGTTCCTGTTTTTGAACCCAGCCCCTTTACTGTCATTTTTTCCTACACCTGCACAGCCATCTGTCCTACCTGTAGTCCTACAACCTTTTCTGCACCATTATTCCCATTAACTTTTTACAGCACTGTGTTTTAAAAAAAATTCTGCATTGTTTACTCAGATAATTTTGCATGATAAAAAAATTTTCCATTTAGTATTATTATTGTTAGGAAGCTGCGCTGGCACTTCTCTTCTGGGTTCATAACTTCACAAGCACACAATCTGTCACCTAAATCAAGTGAGACTTAAAAAACTACTTAACTCAACCAACATTCTAACCCCACTTGGGGAACACAAAAGAATTTTTGTAGTTAGGTAGAATCAAGGGGATAGGCTTCCAATAACGCCCCTTGGTTATTTACACTTGAGACATAGTTGTTGTCCTTTAGGGAACCAAAATCCCCTAGTATTTTTTGACACGGTCACAACCAGATTATCAGAAGGCCTCTCCCTTAGGAGGGTTGAAGTCGTGAGATTGGTTCCGGAGGTCTAAGTGGAATACCGAACTCCATTCAGTAACTGAAGGGATACCTTTCGCAGTTCTCGGAATATCCCTGTATAGGGAATATTGCGGTTAAAGGACCAAGCGGAAGATTTACCTTTCTGGACGTGTCATGAACGGGGTATCTTAGTTGCCATACTTCTAGGTTTGAGTACCCGGTGTCCCTCCCAGTAGAGGGATACTTTAGCCATTTGACTTTCCTATTTATATTGTCTGACTTGGATTTCATCACCTTGCAGAGGATATGCTTAGTTGAGTCATAATACTTTTAGTTAGGTGTTTTGCAAGCTCCCTTACCTCCTTTTGGTCTAGTGAGTCCACCGCTTTTTATTTTTTAGGAAACCTATTGCTTATTGGTATTCTGACCACTTTTGTTGACACTCCACCTATTATAGCACGTTGTTACAGTGGGCGTTTTTTGAGTTTTTTGGCCTGAGCGCCGTATTTTTTGAGCTCTCCTTCTGCACGCTTGGTTGCATTAGGGTTTTTTGAGCCGGTTTGTAGTTCCCACAACCCACAGAGATTTGACATCATTTATCACCATTGCTTCCCCGAGACATTCTCGGCGCCTCAGAGGCGAACCCCCACAGCACGGATCACTTGATACCACTCATCGTAGATCTCGAGCCTTGTCACTTGACTCCACTCGTCAGCGGCATAGGACTCCGTCACCAGATTCTGATGCCCCTTATTTTACCTCAGACCCGGAGCCTGAATCTGAGAACACCCTTTACACCGCCCCTACTAGCCCCATGGCTGGCGTGAATCCTACTCCCTTAATGGGAGGGACCGTTGGTGGCACATCCACCACTACACCAGTTATCACACCTTTCATGGGTATGCCCTCCACGGGAGGCCCATCTACCGTTCCCCTCACCGTACCTATTCCCACGGCGGGAATACCTATTCCCACTCCATTAGTGGTTCATACTACCCATGTTGGTGCAGGACCGTCCCATACCACCTTAGTTCCCCCACTTGGGGTAACGTCCCTCACATGACCCCTCCACTTGGGGGCATGGGCCCCAACTTGATCCAACCCACAACCGTGTCACACCCTTCGTCCAGTTTTCCATACATGGCTAGCCTCAACCTACCCAACCTAGCCAGATTAACCAACGACCCCATCCGACACAACCCTGCGTGGCCCCACATGCCTACCAAGCTCCCCTCTGACATCCCTAAGTTCGAGGGTAAGGCAGGTGAGGACCCACAGAACCATATCATGTCCTTCCATCTATGGTGTTCCTCAAATTCCATAGTAGACGACTCCATTCGCCTCCGTTTATTACAGCGCACTTTCACTGGCTCTGCTGCCAAGTGGTATATCGAGCAACCCCATGGAACCCATGTCACCTTTACGTCCCTTGCCTCGACCTTCCTACAGTTCTTCCAGTTACCTGTCCGCTATGACCCGGGCGTTGAGATCCTCCTATCTTGCAGACAGAACATGGCTACCCACATCACAGACCACATTCACGAATGGTGGCGACGCCGTAGCCTATGCAAAATCAAGTTAGATGACCGAATATTCCTAGATTGGTTCCTCAAATCCCTCCTTCCGCTCATTGCTAAGGATGTGGCAGCCGAAAGACCCCAATCGGAGGAAGAGGCTATCCTTAAAGCCCAGCAGTTCGATCTCATTTACGCCCAGTCGGGTTATCTTTATACCATCATACCTGACACCCCTCGCGGCGATCCCTCCCATCACAATGCGTCGGGGGCATCCCACGCTGCCGACGGCATCATTGGCCGTCTCTCTTCGCAGCCTCAGCCATTTTCCATAGCCCATCCTCCCCCTGGCCCTGAACCTTCGCGAGCTACATCACAGTCCGGAGCAACCAACTCGTATGCTCAAATGCCACATCAACACCATTCCCATGGACCCTCCTATCCACCTCAGTGTTTCAGCCATATGACTTCCGCTTACGCCCCCCCGATCGCACCTCATCCCTACTATCATCAGCAGGTTGCACCAGCTCTTGCGCCACCACAAGCCGAACCTCATTATTATCAGCCATAGCCAGCCCCTGCGGCAAACCCACAACCCACTCCACAGCACTATCAACAACCCCCTCAAGTAGCTGCACCAGTGCAGCCTCCACCTCCATATTATCCACCGCAGCCCACTCCCGCACCTGCGCAAACTCAGAATCCACCTACTACCCAAGGGTAGGTTTATGCCCAAGAAAACCCGCCGCTAAACCAGAACAACCAACACAACCAGGGCCAACAAAACTGCGGCAGAGGCCGCAATCGTGGGAATAACCAACAAACTGAGCAAGCTGGTCAACACCCTAATCCCCCCACTAATAATAACGCGGCCCCTACCAACCAAAACCATGATCGCCCGCCCAAGCAAGCTAAAAACCCTAATTTGTGAACGAACTATCCTTGTTCTGTTTGCGGGGTCTATGGCCACTACACACATTTTTGTCCACATATGGAGCGAGTTCAACAACTTTTGGCTGCTGATAGACTACGCCAAGGACAGGCGGCTCCTCAAGCACCTCCCAACCCCCCACAACCTCAGCAGCCACCTTTGGTGCTACAAAACCCCTTACCAAACCAAGGCTTAGTGAACACTGAACCATTGGCTCCACCTCCAGCTAATGCGCCCATCCAACAAATCACTTACGCGGCTCCTGATCAACCCATATTTGACTCAGGTACCCACCATCTATTGATGATGTCCTCCGATGAGGTCAACCTCCAGACTCGGCAGAACCAATATGGCTCCACCTCGGAAGCCCCTCCTGCCAATAACCCCACTAATGCTCATCCCACTGATCAAGCGTTACGTATACCTACACCTCCAATAGATGGAGCTCCCAAAACAGCCTGTTTCCCACTTCACCGTATCAACAACAACCCCAATGCACGGGCTGCGTCTAACTACAACATTGTCGATGATTTAGCCCAATCCCCCGCAGCCATGTCGGCGTTAGAAGTCTTGAAAAACTGCCCTTCGCAGCGTAAGACTTTACTCTCAGCCATTGGAGCTATCGATCCAAATGATTCGCAGTTAATGGCATTTGATTAGGACCAATCCGAACCCCGCCTGCCTTCCAATTTATCATTCCAAGTTTCTGTCTCCATTCGAAATTTTGTCATCCATCGATGCATTACTGATGAAGGTGCCTCTACATGTGTCATGCCCATCTCCATCTGGCAGAAAATGGGATCCCCCCCTCTCCAGCAGTCCTCTACTGTGTTGCGAGCCTATGACGGCCGTTCAGCTCAACCACAAGGCCTAGTGACCAATGTCCCCGTCCAGCTGGCTGGCAAAACCGTCCTAATCAACATCGAGGTTATCAATGCCCAGCTTGATTATAACCTTTTACTTGGCCGCAGCTACATGTATGCCATGCGGGCAGTCGCTTCTACCGTTTTTCGTATCATGATGTTTCCCCATGAGGCACGCGTGGTCACGGTTGGCCAACTTACTTACCACGATCCCAATGCCCCTGCGGCACCCGAAAATGTTCTCCCCATGGTAGAACAACCTATCTCAGGTGCCACCAACATAGTCGTTTCTTCTATAGGGCCCATGCTCCCCATGGTTGAACAACCTATTTCGGATGCCACCACCTCATTCATGTCTTCAGTGGGTCTCGGCGTTTACTCTGATGCACCAATGATCTCTACCTTCCCATCTATTCCACCCCCATCTCCTACCACTGAAGTGTCCGACCTATGTACCCTGTCCCACATCACGCGGACTCCTACTAATCAAACACCTTTGTTGCCTAAACCCCCTTTGGTACCTAGTCACATTGGTGCTACACCCATTCATACCATTCCTTTCCTCTTCCCTCCCTCAGGAGTGGCTAGCGCCCCGGTCATGGCTACCCTCAACCTCCCTGGTTTAACCTTGGGATTACCCGTTTGGTATCTTTCACCTCCCGTTCGTCCCCCGACACCAGATGTTGTCCTACAACCGATGCAACCCATCATCACTACTAATCAACCACCTCCCGGTGTCGCTACCCCGTCGCCCTCCGCAAAACCTCCCCCTCCTCTTACCAAACCCACTGGGGGCAGAGGCCCCCAACCTTACACTGTTGTCCCACCTGCTAAGATAGTCAAAAACCCCCTTGTGTTTCGTGCTCCTCCCAAATGCGCGCTATGCGATGATTTGGGCCATGCGACTCACCTATGTCCTCAGTTACCAACATTAAAGAAGTACATGCAAATGCTCGACGACGACCCCACCATCCCGGTTGTCCATCTAGATCCAACCCCTATGCCTCGCGACAAATCCCTGTGCACTAACCACTCCTGTGCCTTATGCGATGTTTACGGGCATTACTCCCATCACTGTCCCGATCTCCCCGAGTACAGAATAGCTCTCTTTGAGATGAACAATCTGGATCTTGAGACGGCACCACTCACCATTGAGGAAATCCATTCCCCGGTCTCGTCCCCTTCTGAAGAGGTTAATACCACTCTCTTTGAGATAAACAATCTGGATCTCGAGATGGCACGCCTCACCATTAAGGAAATCCATTTCCCGGTCTCTCCCCCTTCCGGAAAGGTCAATCCCGTTCCTTTTGAGATGAACCATTTAGATATTGCAAAGCCATCACCCACCATTGTGGAGATCCACCCCCCGAACTATCCCTCTTCCGAAGAGATTAATACCATATATATGATCTCTTCCGTCACTACACCCCCGTCAATCGATTTGACGACCCAAACATTCCGTACGGATGAGGAAATTCTCGAAGCTCTCACTGCCTCGGATTATCCTTGGGATGACATGCACCATCGTTCCTACTTTCTCCCAGATGAATCTTCCTCTAACACTGCTACCCAATTTACAGTCGAGTCCAAAGACTTCCTTCCCCCCAAGGTTGACTGGTTCAAGGACCCGATTCCTGCTCCTGACGCTTTCGAAGAGGGTAACATGGCCAACATCTCACCTGTCATCAAAATTGATATCGCTGCCCCCGGAGGCACCCCCGAACTCATCGCTTTAGGAGCATCTTGCACTGAGCAGGAGATCGAGGAATACAAAACACTCTTCAAAGAATTTCGTGATGTCTTTGCCTGGTCCTATACCGAAATGCTTGGTCTTGACCCTGCCATTATAGAGCACCACATTGACACATGGCCTGACGTACCCCCCGTTCGTCAGAAACAGCGTCCTATTCATCCCTCAAAACTCCCAGCTGTCAAAGCAGAGATTGAGAAGATTCGCACGGCAGGATTAATTTATCCTATTGCCTATACCACCTGGGTTTCAAACCCTGTTCCTGTCAACAAGAAACAAGGCACCATTCGAGTATGCACTGACTTTCGAGACTTAAACCGTGCCTATCCCAAAGACAATTTCCCCACGCCATTCATTGACCAGCTCATTGATGCGTGTGCGAGGCATGAAGTCCTCTCGTTCATGGACGGTTTTTCCGGATACAATCATATCCAAATCCGAAAGGAAGACCAGTACAAAACCGCTTTTACTACCCCATGGGGCACCTTTGCCTATCGCGTCATGCCTTTCGGCCTCAAAAATGCTGGTGCCACATTCCAATGGGCCATGACCTATTGTTTTCATGATTTGGTCCATATCCTGCTCGTCTACCTTGATGACCTTACAGCTCGTTCCCGAAAACGATCAGACCACCTTGATGACCTTCGGCAAGTTTTTCTGCGTTGTTGCAAATATCATATCCGCTTGAACCCACACAAGTGTGTCTTTTGCATTTCGGCAGGCCGATTATTAGGTTTCATCATTTCCCAGAAAGGAATTACTGTTGATCCCTTGAAATTCCAAGCCATTTTAGACCTTCCTTCTCCTCAAACGCTCCGACAACTCCAAAGTCTGTAAGGGCGATCCAATTTTATTCGACGCTTCATTCCTGATTATGCCACAACCGTCCACGGTTTCTTGCGCCTGCTCCGTACCCACGTACCCTTTGTCTGGGACGCGCAAGCAGAAGCTGCATTCGAAGACCTCAAGAAAGCTCTCACACAAGCCCCCTTGATCTCCCCTCCGGATTTCTCTCAAGACTTCATCCTCTACGTCTCGGCATCTGAACATGCTGTGTCCGGAGTCTTGGTTCAAGAAGACACCTCATGCCAAGAGCATTTCATTTACTACGTCAGCCCGACCTTGTCTGGCCCACCCCTACGTTACCCATATGAGGAGAGACTAGCCTTAGCCGTGGTATTTTTCGTCCAAAAATTGAGACACTACATTTTACTTAGTCATACCACAATTGTCGCCGATTCTAACCCCATGGTATATCTCTTAAACCGGCGTCTCCTGCAAGGTCATGTGGCTAAATGGGTCATTATCCTTCAGGAATATGACCTCACATTCCGAACACCTAATAGCACTAAAGCCCTTGCACTTGCCCAGCTCATCACTGATCTCCCCTCCTTCATCCCGGCCCCACCTATCTTCGAGGAGTTACCCGATAATCACTTGTTCACCATCTCGTCCGAAGACCCGTGGTACAGTGATATCTTGTTATACCTGCGCACGCAAAAGTTCCGACCCACCGTCACTTGTAATGGACATCGTTGTATCCATCATCAAGCCTCTTGCTACCTCCTCATCGGAGATGTCCTTTACCGGCGAGGAATCGACACGATTCTTCGTCGTTGCCTTACACACGAGGAAGCTGAACAGGTCCTTAATGATTGTCATAGCGGTGCCTGTGGCGGCCATTTCTCAGGGATGGCCACTGCCCAAAAGGTCGTCCACGCCGGATACTTCTGGCCTACACTTTACACTGGCGGTCAAGCATTGCCATAACTGCCAACTTTTTGCCCCCAAAGCCCGGACACCACCTGCTCCGTTACACCCAGTCGTCACCGTTGGTCCCTTTTGTAAGTG
>LPNX010968696.1:19729-102742 GCA_001517045.1 Pseudotsuga menziesii
CGAGGATCGGAGATCTGCCAGGCTAGGCCAGAAGCCATTGAATCTGCAAACCAAAGAAGTCTTGCTTAACTCAGAAGCAAACTCCAGGGCTTCATCCGGCATCTGGATGGATATCGCTGGAGCTTCCGGAATGGCAGCGGGCAAAACAGAGGACTCCCCCCGACTAGAGGCCACTTCTTTGAAAGAAGGGCAGACCCTTCGTTGAGAGGCCTGAGAGTTGCCAAGAGAGAAAACCGGATCTGAAGGAGGAGGGCCGGCGCTGATCGGGACAACCACGGAGTTCATGGCGGCTGCAACAACAATCGGAGGGCAAGCTGGAGGCCGCAAGGGCGAGCTGGAAGGCGATCTGGAGGCGAATGGCGAACTGGAGGGCGATTTGGAGGCCGCCATTGCAGAGGCAACGCTGAGACGTGCCGCGAGGGTGGACTGGAGGCCGTGAGAGTGCTGGAGGGGCGGCAGGAGGCCGAAGCCCTCAGCAAAACCTAGACGCGAGCTTCAGAAACGTCGTGAGCTAAAAGGTCGTCAACAATTAACTAATTTATTAATATTGATAAAGTGTTCTAATTTGAATGTATTTTAAAAAATTATAATTATTAAATATTTTCATAATTTTATTTAAATATTTTAATTTAAAAATGACATAATATTAATATATTTAAATTATGAAGAAAAAATTAATGTAATATTTTATAATTGTTTTTATATAAATTTAAAAAGTTGTATAAAATATTAGGTGTATTTTTATAATATATTGTAATTATTATAGCCACCATGGTGAGTGAACAAAAAAATAAAAGTTGATATTTAAATTTTAATCAAGATGTATTTTAGCATAAGATACTACAACTATAAAATAAATCTTTTATATGCACGTGTAACACTACAGTTAATCTTGTTATTCTATTCAATTCATTTAATTATCTGATTTTATATAATTTATTTTATTTATTTGAAATGTATTTTTAAAGTATTTTCACTCTTATAAAATTGAATATTAAAATAGATAAATAATTTATCAATCAACTATCTATAATAAATAATAAAAAACTATATTGAATTTGAATGAATCAAATAATTTAAATAGATTTTATTTAGATTTCTATACTATATGACTAACCTATAATATAATTACTAATTAAAAACTATATTGAACTTGAATGGATCAAATAATATAAATAGATTTTTATTTGGGTTTCTATACTATATGACTAACCTATAATACAATTACTAATATTTTTTATTATGTATCATATTCTATGATATAATATTTCTATTAGTTTTTTTATGTATTATATTCTAATATATAATATTATTAGAATTAATCATTTTATGTACTATATTAATGAAATCCATTACTTCTTTATTATTCTTATATTATTTCATTAAAGGTTTATTCCTTTATTATTACATATAATATTTCATTAAAAGTTTTATTAATTTTTATACTTAATAAATAACAAATAAAAGTGAGATTGATCTTTATATTATTTCATTAAAGGTTTATTCCTTTATTATTACCTATATTATTTAATTAAAAGTTTTATTATTTTTTATACTTAATAAATAACAAATAACAAATAAAAGTGATATTAATGATTTCAATGGCTAGTTTTATTAATTTTTATACTTAATAAATAACAAATAAAAGTGATATTGATCTTTATATTATTTCATTAAAGGTTTATTCCTTTATTATTACCTATATTATTTAATTAAAAGTTTTATTATTTTTTATACTTAATAAATAACAAATAAATATAAAAGTGAAATTAATGATTTCAATGGCTACACATGGGATACTTTTAATATTAAATATTTAATATACATTTAATATAAAAGAGTGTAATTTTTATCTAGTATATAAAGCAAGTATTAAGCAATTTCATTCCTAATTGTTAATAAAAATAACCCAATGGTCAATATAAAATAATAGGAATAACCCAATGGTCAATATAAGATGATGAATTTTAAATAATGTCTTATTTTATTTCATTCATTTTGAATTATGATTTATATTATTTGATTTTAATTATATTTTATTATATTTTTTAATTATGGTTAATTAAAAATTATTATATTTACTTATGGTATATTATGGAATATAAATTTATTTTTTATTATGGAATATAAATTTATGGTTGATTGTGTTTTCTTTAATTTTTATTTAGTTAGTTTTTTTTATTATTTATTTTATTTATAATAACATTATGACATTTTTACAAGTGATTGATATGCGTGGATATGAGTCGTTATATTTAAAAAGGGGTGGAAAATGATGACTATCAGAGTATATCAACCACTTTTTAAAGTATGTTTGTGTTAATTTTATTGTGGCTTCAAAATGATTACTATCTATGTGAGTGCTTTCTAATAAATGCACATAGTTAAGCATAGAAGTAGGAAAAAGGGTCACATCTAAGATGGTATAACTATTATGAAGACTTGCAAAGCGAATTTGATGAAGATATGACAAACAGAGGAGGTATGGTTTCTAAGGGTTTGTAAAGTTGTCTAATCTATTTTTAACTAACATGCATATTTACCGTATAGAAAGAATCTCTAGAAATTGTTATTGGACAAAGATGAAAGGAACCTAGGAATCATGTGCACAATTGAAAAGTATGCAACGTTAATGGGTTTGTATCTGTTTTACTTAGGTGAAATAGTACACTTTTTGTATTGCAAAATTAAGTATACAAATTGATTTTTGAATATTTGTATTGGATTGAGCATGTCTTGGAGAGGATAAGAGAAATTTTTTGTTACGTAGTATTGTGAAGTTGATGAATTTTAGAATATTTTAGGCAATTAATATTTTCTTCTGGTATTGTCATCTTGGTTCCAAAAGTAGGGTCTAATCTTCTAGACATAAATCTGATCAGTGGTTAGTAAATTCATAAATAGTAGAATACTACTGCAAAGTGATTTTGAATCTTGATTTGTTCTAATATTGCAGGGTGAGAGGTGATTCATTTTTCTTTCCTATTATTTTAATTATTTTTGCATTGTTATTTAAATGATGAGATGACCTTATACTATTAATACTGTGAGTCTCATCTTGCTCATCCTTCTCATAACATTTTTTAATTCAGTAAAAGGTATTGAAGTCATGTAATGATAGTGTTAAAATGGTTAGGTATTGAGTCTTATCATTCTCATATATTTTTATTCATTTCATGCATTTGTATTTGGTCCCTTAGAGTATTTCCATACTGTTGAAACTTAAAAGCTTGTATATTGTCCATAGGACCAAACATTAGACTTTATTTTCGATTCCCAACAACTCAATATTCCCAAAAGAATTTTATATATGTATGTGGGTTTGTTGTGGGGTGGCTATAATCATTGGACAAATAGAATTTTGTAATGACAATGGGACAACAAACATGAATTGTTGCAGTGTAAACAATTGAAACTTTGGGACATAGGTAGGACCTTTTCTAAACAACAATTTAGTATTAAACACCATTGAGGAAGGAGACCGGAAGTGGGACAATTAACATTGGTTAAAAAAGATTGTAGAGATTATATATGTCTAAAACTCTTAAAAACGTAGGTTACCCTAGAAGGAATCAAATCATCAACTTCTAAATATATGATCCTCCATATGTTCAAATCACAAATATTTCAAGGGATGTTGTGTCTGCACTTTCCACATGTTTTACAAAACTAATCAAATCATCAACTTCTAAATATATGATCCTCCATATGTTCAAATCACAAATATTTCAAGGGACTTTGTGTCTGCACTTTCCACATGTTTTGCAAAACTTTTGATCAATAAGTACCTTGCATCAAAACATATTTAGATTTTGTGTTGAAGAGAGGAGCAAAAACAAGAGTGCAATTTATGGTGACCAATTAATTCGATATGACTTAGAGATTTAATTCTATGGAAAAACAATCCAAAAAGGAAAAAGTAAAAAATAGAGATCGAAAGTGAAAAAGTGATGTTTTACCTTTTTATTATAGTTTTGAAAAAAATATTACTCATCAATGGAATAAAAATTATGAATCATGTTATTTGAATATTTAGATGCATCTTGTATTTCTTTTTTTACTTCAGAGTTTGTAATTTTTCTTTTTTATAAATGATAAATTTCATAAAAACATTTTGTGAAAATTGTTGATTTATAAAAACAATTTTGACTCTTCTTAAATTTTGATTTATTAAGTTATAAGGATTAAATGAGATGGAAATATCATTATGTTAAAAAGTCCCAAAGTTAAGATGGATTTACATAAAGTATATTCTTTTTTCCAAGGAAAACAATGTGGAAATACTTGAGCGATGGTCTCCACATTTGTAGATGACATCCCTAGTAAACCAGCTAGTGTAAACTAGTGAGCCTCACCCCAATTAAGTTGAATTGGGTTCTTGTTGCATACAATAAATGAAATTTTCTAGCAGCATTAACCCCTTGTGCTAGGGGGTGTATGTTGGATATTATTTTTATAAATTTTCTTTTTTACATTATATATACATTTTCCTTTTTTTGTTGTAATCTATAAACTCAAATGTTGCACACGTCATCTATATTCAGACTTGTTATTTATTTTAATTGCAAAATTTTAATGATTGTGGTGTCTTCTGCAATGTGCCATGTAGATGTTATACATGGACATTACAAATCTTGAGGATGTTACCCTTAATATTGTATGAAGGCATCGCTAGTATATCTTCATGAATGATGGTCATTATCTTCATGATTGATTTATTTACCATGGTTCATGGTTAACCTTATTGTGAACTTAATGCATGCATCTCTATGGTGGTATAGTTCTTCATTAGCTAAATTGTTCATGACACATTTTTAATTTGGTATGGAGCTTGTTATATGAGCACCTTAGATGATATTTTTGATGGTGATTTGACATTCTTATACTCATCGTCTTCTTGAAGAGATGGATATCTCCCATTCCTTGTCATTTTTTCATATATTTTGAGTAGGGGGTTGCATTGCATATTATTCTTCATTACTTCTCCTTGGAAAACCATAGTTTAGCACTCATGGTTGGTACTCAATTTCATTTTAGGTACACTGTATTACTTATAGGCTTAATCTTACTTAACATTGATTGACATCTTAATACTATTGGATCATTGTTTTAATGAAGAACTCTTCATGATGAACCTTTTCTATATTGACTTATCCCTCCCAATGGCTATATTTGGTATGTATTGGCATGGTTTGAGACTTGGTGTGTGACTATAATTGCTTGATGGAGACACTTGGCACTTGAATTGAAGTCATGGTATGGTGGATTCTCTTGATTCTCTTGAAGTCACTTGATTTGAGTATTTGAGAAGCTACCATTTCCTTGATTCTCTCTACTTAGCACATATATAGAGTCATGGTCACATGGTTGCCCTTGTTTAATGCGGTCACAACCTTACTTCAAGGAACTTGAACTCTTAGATGGATATTCATTTGTACCCATGGTATTTGAGAGAGGTTTGTGGTTTTGAAATGTGGTTTCTTCTTACAGTACATGGTTTTTATTGTTTTATTAGGATAATTTCATTTCATACACATCCTCCTAGGTCACTAGTTCATGATTTGAGGAGTTTGGTGGTGGTGGTGGTTGCACAAAATTCTACTTAGCATTATATCTATATTTATAAATTCCTTGATAGAATTTAATCTTTAATCACATAATAATGTTAAAACTCAAATGGAATTGATCTAACACACCCTTGATTGTAAGGAATGTGAAGTAGAACTTGAAACAATATGTTGACATATGTGTTTCTAAAATTTTCCCTATTGTGAATCATACATAAAGAGGAGAATTGATATTATATGTAAAGTTTGTAAGACAAAAATGGTGAACTATATTCCATTTAAATGTTTTGTGAGAGATAGCTATTATCTTTCTCTTACACAACTTTTCACTTTGATTGCATGTCATGCTAGAAAACTGGGACATCCATGCAAAGAAGTTGCTAATGTCAATTTGGATGTAACGTAACCATCCATTGTTTTTTTTAGAGCATTGAGATATATATTATCAAGCCTCCTATTTCAAGTAGTGCTTTAAATAACTATTTTTATTGTGGATATAATGATATTAGAGTTGTCATTTTGTTGAACATGGTGTAGTGCTCTATATTATTCTTAGACAAATCCTAAAAATGAAATTTTGGGATTATATTTTTAGAATACAAGGAATTAAATTTGTCTCATGAAGTGAGTATTTGAGAAGCTACTCTTAAATAATTACTATCAATGTCTCACATTATGATAAGCCTACAAACTACATGCAGCATATATTTTCTATTGCAACAAGGTCTATAAGATAATATAATGTAAGATACTATTTTATTAATGTCCAACAAATGACCAAAAATGGGTCAATGGGACTAAACGATGCGTCCAGTGTGAAAACAATGTGGGAGTGTGAAAGCAACTCCTAGATAATGCTCAGAAAAAGGTAAATAAAGATACAAGTAGAGTATATCCTTGATCGATATCTAAATAAGCAAGACATGAGGACTATAAACACCAAAACATGTGTAAAACCACAACAAAGGTACAATGATAAAAAGTAAAAGTTGAGATAGTCCAAGGCTAGAAAACTGAACATCGTTGGGAGCATATATAATATTTGGATTACATAATACATATGAGGTAAAATGTTGTGTGTGATGGTTTTGATTTCTTTTGGAACGTTTGGTTTGGTAAATGTTTTGCAAGGAACATTAATTCTCCTATTTATATATTGTATACATAACGGAATAACTGAGTGACGTTATTTGCAAACAACGTTGAACTAGGAACAACCTGTGGCAAGTATTACTAGGTGTCCTGTCTTAACATTATGGATCTAAGAAATCATTTCTCACATGAATATCTTATATACTCCTTAAACCAAAATTGAGCATTGTTTAAATATTTCTTAGGTCATAATTTGTGTTTCTCCGCCTTTAATTTAGTATGCTGATCAATAAAATATAAAAATTAGAGTTAAATATAGACGGTTGAATTTTTTCTAGATTTATACTACTTACTATGATGTTGAATTGTTAATGATTGGTTCTCTATTATTGATTGATTTTGTGTATTATCTGTCCACTTATTTCAACTGAACTCTTACAAGTAGTAAATTCTATAACCTTATTTAGAGTTTAAATTGCTTTGTTATGGTGTATATATGATGCTATGATACATTTTGTTGGATTGAAGGTTGTTGGTGAAAGTGTAGCATAGCCATTACATTATTTCAACAACAATCTAGCTTTGTGGTTCCATGCTTAGGTCATCACAACTATTTCTGTAGCAAGACATATATTTGTTGCATCAGCATCCATGACCACAATTGGCTAGTGGAGGCCAAGATCGGGCATAACGTATGATTCTATCAATTTATCGGTTTTTCAAGATTAAGGTCCCCACATGTCCATTGGACCATTAAGGGACGAGATAACAAGTGGAGTCCCCACTAGCCCTGAATATAGTCAGTGCAGTTGTGTTTCATCGACACCTTCCAGTTGTGACTTGTGAGTCTACGGGTCTGTTGTTGATGATGTGATTCATGTTATTTGACTAATGTTTTTGTTCCTCTATTTTTTAAGTAGGTTGAAAAGTATTTATGGTAGCAATATTGCTATAGCCTATATCCCAATTTGAGGCTTGTTTAAGCCTCGATTGAGTAGGTTGTTGGAATGGGTTCCAAGGCTCATAACAGAGGGGGGAAACCTAGACTGAAAGGCTTCAAAAGGTCATGCACTAGGACAATTATATCCCCAACCTGTTTGGAATAGTAATCTCCCATGGATATAAAGGCCTCTGCTGGCACTTATGGTTTTGATCTACAAAGGATTTGTTCCCTATTGAAGGAAAACTGAATGTGTGAGATAGTGAAAATAAACTGAATCTAACTAAGAAGGAAAATATAATCTAAGTTAGTACTACTCTAATAAGGTGTCTTGTCCATTTGCAGATTAACTTGAAATTAAAATAGATAAGTGCTTCATCAATTTAACATAAATGTAAAATGATTAATTTGCTCATCAATTCAATTTACTATCAACCAGTTAAAATTGACTAACCGTAAATTTTAATTGTTTAGCGCATTCAAGATTAACCTGTAACTAAAATGTCAATTGAAAAATTAACATTGATTATGATATTTCCTGTTGAATCATTTGCAGAAATAGATAAAAAAATTAGTTGAATAAATTCATTAAAACAGATACATAGATCATAAGCAAATACAAATCTAAACTATATATCAATGTACTTGTTAATTTGCAAAAAGATTAAACAACTATGGTGAATAATCAAAAATGGAAAAATAAATATTTATCAAATAAATTTCATCAAATAAACAGAAGAATATTTAAGAGAACAACATAACTGTATTATAAATATTCTGCAAAAAATTACAAACCCTCCATTAACCAAAGTGTCTCCAATCTCTTGAGCTTATTTTTTCCCTCCAAAAATCCCCCCAGTACATGAGAAATATAACCTTTAAATAATAATTAAAAAAGAATGAATCCCCACGAAACTGGGATCATAAAATCCACTTGAAACTAATAGATAAGAAAATATTTCCACCTAGTCCAAATCCCTAACAATTCTTCTATGTTGGGATAATTCGCTGACTCAAACCCTAGTTGGGCATCACACTTGAAATTTTCCATTTCGTTTTTATCTAGCTTGTGCCAAATGCGGATAAAAATGTGGATATTCCCCTCAATAGAAATATTTTGTCTTATCAATTGACCCATGTCTTCAATGATGATATGGTCAAGCCCTTGAATCTTCTCTTTGGCCTCGTCACATCAACATTCAACCTGTTCAATCATTAATTTTGGTGCAAAATAATTTTCAATAAGATCCATGGTAGGGAAGTGAAATGTTTCCATAATGTTTCCCACAGCATACCATATCCTTCCACACATAGCATGTGCCTTCTAGATTGTCTCTTCAATCATTTCGTTTAAGTCAAGCCAGGAACGCAATACAGTATTGAATTTCTTCAACTGAAAACTGTTGAGGATAGTGATATCCTCTGGTCTATCCTTCATATACCTCTACTAATATAGAATATCATCATAAGACTTAGAAGCTTGTTCTCTCTTGGCTACCTAGTTCTCAAGGTTGACAGACATTTTTCCAAAATAAAAATGAGTTTCCAAAATGTCATCCATAGTTTTAAACAATTCAGTTAATAATTCATGATGTTCTTGATTTTTTTGGATGGCCAAGTATTTAAACTCTTGCTGGGAAAACCTGGAGAAAGCGGAGGAAGATGCACTTGCAGTTGCATATTCACATTTTTTTCAAGTGTAGCTATCATTTGTGTAATGTTGGCATTTGTAGTCCATTCATTGTGCAATTCACCCTGGAGAGAAGTATTCTTCATCTGTAATTCTATAAACATGTCCTCAAATTTATCTACAAGATCAACAACATAAGCCTTATGTTCCCTTTTAGTTCTATCCAGCTCTTCCTCTAGCTTGCTTATTTATTCCTTTCTTATATCAAGCTCCCTGTTTAAGTTGTTAACCGCATCAAGGTTTGCAGCTATAAATGCACCTAAAGCTGTAGTTGTATCCACTACATCTACCTAGGGATCACCAAAATGTTGATTCCATATTATTTGATTGGTAACAGGTGCTTCCAAACCACCTTGATCTCTTCTTCTCTTCTTTCCTTTTCTAACCACTGCCTTAGCAGACTTGCTGTAGAAATAATCCTCGAGAGGGACTACCATATCTTCATCAAAATCAACAACTAAATTAGTAAATGAGAAATTCCCAATTACTGTTGAAACTAATAAAGATGTCTGAGTAATGATGGGAGGAGGCATGGACATAGTAATGTGGGAGGATGGCAAGGGAGAAGAGATGTTTTGAACAACTGCTGGTTCATAGGTTTCATAGAATGGAGTGTGAATATTAGTAGTTGGAAGTGATGATGAGGGCACTAAAATTTTGTCAGGAATAGGTGATGATGAAAAGATAAATGAAGGTAATCACAGAGGAACTTTCAAGGACTAGGTCTTTGCAATAGTAGATGGAAGCATGGGAGGTTGGACTGAGATAGCTGTGATAGGAGCAGATGTAAAGCTCAAACTATGATAGAGTTGAGATAGCGAGGGTGATGGGATTGCTCCAAAAGGAAAAGTTGAGAGAGTCTGGATAGATGAGAGGAGAAATGTTGAAGTTGAAGAACTAGAAACAGAAGTGGATTCTAGAATCCTCGAAACAGGGATAGCATCTTTCATTTCATTACCATTGGACAAATCTATAACTATTTGCAAATTCTCAGTTACTTCTTTGACCACAATAATAGGGGTAATCACTTCTTCTTTAGTATCACAGTCAATCAATTCTATGGTAGGGATTTGACAAGAAGTCACCTGAATTTTCTGTTTCTTAATTGGCTTAGTATTAGCTTCTACTTGATCATCACCCACCTGGGTAGCTGTAGTAGTTACCTGAATATCAGCAGTAGGCTTGATAGTTGCAATCACCTGAGTGTCTAATACTGAGGTCATATGTGCTAACTTCTCCTTTGACTATTGGGATGTATGCATCATAGATTTCAATTGTTGAGCAATCTCTACCTTTGGAGGGTCTTCCATAGGGATTTTACCCTTGTTCCCATATGGGTAAGTAATTATTGGTGGAACTTTTGCTTCATGAGATTCTTTCTCTTCTCTCTCCTTTCTTACCTTTTCAAGGATTTCCAACTCCATTGTCGCGTAACCTAAAACCCTAGTTTTAAGCTCCTGTTGATGTTGTAAAATATGGCTTTGTTCATCTTTGCTTTTAGCTCTGGCCAATACTTCAAAAAAGGTATTCACTCCCCGGTAGATGGAGTCATCGGGAACATCTTCATGAACATAAGCACTCTTGACATGGTTTTGTTTAAAATTATCATCAAGAAACCCCTTAGGGTCATGTTTTCTTTTAAGAGCAAATCCTAGTTTCAAAGAAACTATATGGTCACCCAATACTGTAGCCCAACTTCAATTTGGGACAACCAATGGTCCAAGATCCAAAGGAAATTTAGGCCAGCCTTTCCTTTTAGGACCAACAAGTTTCTTATACACACCATCAATGACAGTCTGGAAGGACACCTATTCAAGCACTAACTTGTTAGGGACTATTTTGGGTAACATGTGGACATTATTCCTACCCTAAATTCTAATATATGAAAAGGATTTGCCAACATACCAATCACCCATTGTGGCAATGAAGGTTTTGGCTTCTTCTGAAAAAGCAGGAGCTTCCTGTTTAAATATTGCAAAATAAATACTGCCAAAAAATTGTTCACATATATCATAAAACATAGCTGCATAACTGGTATCCCACAGTGCTGAATAATAAATAGGTACCGGAGGGGCCGGTAATTTCCAATTCCATCCAAAATTAGGGTATTGAAATTCGGTGCAGAATACATCAATGATAAATTTGAAAAGAATAAATTCAGCTTCTTTGAGGCTGATAATCTTGGATGGTTGTTTTAAGCTCCAATGACGGGATAGATGCCTAAGGGAAAGACACACCAGTTACTAGGACATGATGGGCTATCAGATCCCATTTAGCTTTCAAGACAGGATAGTTGGGAAGACCATAAAGTTTGCATAACATGGCTGCCAATAAGGAATAAGGTTCCCTAAACCAGGAAACTAGGTATAGGTTGTCGGCCCTCTGGGAGAACTTGCTAGGTTCATTCATCCAGGATTTTAGCATTTCATTAAAATTGTACTTGGACTTAGAAGATTGGGACAACTTAGCGTTAAGGGGTTGCACACCCTGTTTGAGAGCATAGGCTCTGGTAAAAACCTCAGGAGGAAGGTAGTTAACGGTGATCCTGAGTTATCATTAAAGGACCAGTATTTAGGGTATCTGTGGTCAACAATTCATTTGACTACATCAGTGTAAGGAAGGATAGAGGGCCTGGCAGCAATGGCATGTATCCCAGAATCCCTAATTTTTTGGTAAGCAGACTGGTCATTTTGCATGTTTGAGAGGTCATCATTGTCAAAAATTGAGTAGATTCTGGGCTAGTCAATTTGGTAAGTTTCATTGATTCTACCGTTGGTTTCTGAGAAGATGTCAAAGTTTGGGTCTTTGGTCAGCATGTCTTTGTGAGTATTCTTGTAGTAGGAAATTCATGCCATTTTGGAAAATTGAAAAAAAACTCTGTTGAAATGCATAAACACGAAATCAAGACCAATTGAGAAACAAAGAAATAGTAAACAATAAAATGTGGAGATGACAGAAAAACCAACCTAGAATTGACCGAAACTGTGAAAATACTCTCTAGTAAAAATCGCAGTAAAAACGCATGCAGCAAGGTAATTTTCGAAAGTGAAAATGGTAAGGAAAATACAAGGAAACCATCTATCTATAGATTTTCTGTGGGTTGAATTCAGGCCGTAGGATTAAATAAATAGACGGTCGGGATGCGGGATACGGGATCAGGTCGCAAGATTTAAATTTTATTAACTTTCATGAAATCCGCAAATGGGATGCGGGTTCAAAACTTTACAAACTATCGTGCATGGGATTTCCCGCAATCCTCAATTGCAGGTTGTGGGAATACCAAAATATTAAAATTTTAACTAACCTTTTTCGCAATCCGAAATCGAAAAATTGCGGGTCGAGGAAACACAAAAAAAAATCATAATTCAAACTAATTCCCGCAATACGTCATCCGCAATTGCGGGATGCGGGTTGTAGGATAACAAACTGTGATTATTGAAAATGTTCTCGTGCCCACAATCTGCATTCTGAGTTGTGGGTTGTGGAACGAAAAATTTGCAAACACAAAACCAATCTCATGCAATCTGCATTGCGGGTTGCGGGAAAGACACATTTTGGGAAAAATTAGTATTTTTTCACAACTCACCAAAAACACCCAAAACATGCATAAATTTTCAAAATGTTAACTAAATCAAATTCTGACAAAGACATAGAAACCATGATAAACATTATGGGAACCCACAAAATGACTGAGGAATTTAATCATTACCTTTGCATGTAGAACTGGGGCTCCCATGTTTTGGACAAAACCTGGGATCTTTTGTATCTACAACAAATAGCAACTGGCTGGGACGAACCAGTTATCTCTGTAAATAAGGACTTCCTTACAAAGAAAAACATCTCAGTAAAAAAATAATCCAGCCTGAAATTTTAGAAAATGTTTATATAAGAATACAACCAACATGCAGAGTTACCAAAATGATTTATATATTCCCATCCATGATCAATTTAAATATGATGCAAATATGATTAGGAGGTATGAAGAATAATAAGAATCCCTTACCTTCAGGTGATCATAGGCATACGGTTTAAGTTGAACCTGGGATCAAACCTAGGACTACCCCGGACATCCAAACATAGGTCACTTTGATTTATTAATTAGATTATTATTTTCTTTTTTAAAAGTACAAAATGTAAGACCTTCATTGACATAAGACCACTGCCCCAATTTGGTAATCAGTTCCATTCACAAGCCTAACCTAGAAACTGAACAAGCAAGCTCAATAAGGAGACCCCTTCTCTTCTAGAAATATCGCTAAAAGAAACTATCATGGCCTGGTAACCATCTAAGGATAATATCAGTCCAACATCAAACCTATGATCATGGTAGGGTTGGCTTGTGATAAGACCCCCCTATCCTTATGTACAATAATTTACTTATAGGAGCAACAAGAATTTATTTGGGTGTGAATTGCAAGACACTAACATGGCTTGATATCCACATAATAGTAACGTTACTCACTGATGCTTTGTAGATCATGAATGAACCGACCTATGATAGGCCCTTCCATCTTTCAGTAGAGACTGAAAGCCACCTCCCCATTTTGATAGTGAAGATGTCATTCCACCAAGCATCTATGAACCTAATGGGTTGTCTTGTGATAAGACCCCCCATCTTGCAATCCACAATCATTAACGAAAATCAATTTTAATGTGACCATGATAAGATCCAAAGAAGATAAGGCTAACCAGGTTATAAAGATATGTTGTAGTGCACTAATGAAGCCTGAGATAAGAAAAACCAGTTACCTTTACAACCCCACTTACATGAATAAATCATATGTAAATATATTGACCGGGATGAGAATGCATCAATCTAAAATCCTGCAATTATTGGTTTCCAATTTATATAAAACAAATCTTGTCATAGGCCTAAAAAGGTTGAAACTGATAATGTATTCAAAATTCGGAGTACTACAATCTTGAGACAAACTGATCAACTGCCATTACCAAATGTGCAGATATTATTAAAGCACCTACTAATATCAGGAAAACACTCAAAACAAGGAAAACAGAAATATGAACACACCAAACCTATATACATGACGTATCAAAATGTTCAAACGGAATACTTTTTAAGTGGGGAAACATTCACTGGGTAAGTATCAATGACTCTGTCCAGTGTCTGTAATTGAACAATACAAGGACCAATCTTTTATGTAACAAGGAAAGGTCCTAGCCAAAGGCATTGAAACTTGGTATATTCGTTATTGTCCTTATGTTTTTTATCCCATCTCAATACCAAAACCCCTACTGAAAAATCTCTTTCATAAGAAGATTTCTCATCGAACCATCTTTTAACCAAGTGTTGATGTTGATACGGTTTGTTTCTGGACTTTTCCCTATCTTCTTCTAACTTAAGCAAAGTATCAATCTTGTGCTGAAGTCACTAATACATATGAGCAAATTTGTGACAGTTTTTCGTTGCTATTTCCATGTTTTGTCGTCTCAATTGCGATGATAACGGTATTGATGTTTCATGGCACTTATTTTGTCGATCTAACGATGCACTTTATTAGCCGTCTATATAGCGACAAAATATGGTCGACACGTGTCTTCTATACACTGGCCTTGAAATTGATTTTTTTAATTTATTTTCTACGTTTCATCACTCTATCAACAAAACATTCATCCCTATAACGACAAAAATATGTCCAAAAACTGCTAGGAAAAATTTTGTTTCCACGCCAAACTGTGGAATAGTTGCGACAAACTATTGTCTCTCTATCGACGAATTCTGGAATTTGAACAGAAATTTATTCCCTGCAAAACCATGGAAAACCAATCTCTATCGATGAAATTTGAAAGTTGAACGGTAATTGTTCCATGAAACTGCGTCGCTATAGCGATGGTATTCATGGACTAACACCCAGGGTTTCGATGGTTTTGCATTACCTACGACGAAAGTTCGTCGATATTGAGATGAAACCTGCAGGTTTAAAAAAAAAAAAAAAACCGTTGAAAGGCACTTTCCTTTCCACAGTTTTGGATCTTCAATAAGTGCTTTTGATTGATGTGCAGTCTCGTGGAGTTTTTATGTCTATGGACAAGCGAATCCACAGATACACTTCAAGAATCGGCAGTCAATAAATCAAGACCTTGGATGACTTATCCCATTCAATTATTTCTAGTGGCATGATTATATTCCTAGAGTAAATTTTGTAAGCACTTATTCAAAACATAGCATCTATTGTATATTGGTCTGATGTACACATTTACATGTCGGTTTCTAATTACTTGCAATATTTCCATACTTATTCATCACAGCCAAATAGGGTCCTTACAAAATGATCTTATTCACACCCTCTGTGCATATGAAAATTGTATGGTTTCATCTGGGTCCAATGTGCATCCCATGAACTTCCAAATTTTTTATCAAGCAGACAGAAAGGTGATAGAAAATAACAATGACAAAAAGAAACTTTATGTCATTGTTCTTTTCTATCACCTTTCTTTCTGCCTAATAAAAAATTTGGAAGTTCATAGGATGCACATTGGACCTAGATGAAACCATACAATTTTCATATGCACAGAGGGTGTGAATAATACCATTATGTAAGGACCCTATTTCGCTGTGATGAATAAATATGGAAATATTGCAAGTAATTAGAAACCAACATGGAAATGTGTACATCAGACCAATATACAATAGATGCTATGTTTTGAATAAGTGCTTACAAAATTTACTCTAGGCATATAATCATGCCACTAGAAATAATTGAATGGAATAAGTTATCCAAGGTATTGATTTATCAACTGCTAATTCTTGAAGTGTATATGTGAATTCTCTTGTCAAACCAAGCATAAAATAACAGAAACTGAAAATTACAATAAGTCGCTCTACCACCATTAAAGTGGGCTATATCATAGATGTTGCAGGTATTACAATGTTATCTGCAATGGAAAGTGTTAACGCCATATCTAAACTGTAAAGGAAGTAGGTTCTAGGCTCTAGCTTCTATTGAGATGCATTATTTGCAATTACAAGATTTTGTTCCAGAAGAAAATGTTAAATGGATTTATCCAATCAATGGACTAGTTGATGCTACAAGGGATTTTAGTAGTGAAGAATCAGGGTTTGAGAATTTATTAGTGTATATGTGAAAATATCCTCAAATTTCAGATCTGAATTAATAAATTAAATGCTGCTACAAACTTGCAAATGATATGTCTTTTCCATCCAGAAACCAAGATTTGTGACACCAGAATGTTTTAACCTTTAGTTAGATTTGAAATAAGGTACACATGAGGCTAAAACTAGGGAATATCTAGGAATTTCACTTATTAATCTGAAGTTTTCAACCCTGTAAATCAACCTTTTAATTATGTTTTAGACCAGCTTTAATCAATGCTATAGAGCAGATTTCTAGAAGGTAATTCCCAACCACAAACTGGGGCAAACCTACCATGCAATTTGATGTTTTAGGGATGAGTTTAATACATGTAAATGACAGAAATTTTCAGATATTATAAAACAGAAAATGAAAGATGAATTAAGATTTAAAATGGCATAAAAGTTGTGATTAGTGCCTAACAAATCCAAGTTAGGCATATTGGGTCAATTGAGGATCTCATGGAGGCTTTAGTGATTAAAGAGTAGATAGGGTTGAATGGTTCAAACCCAATCTTCTCCTTAATAACTAGATCCACTTCAGAAATATTCAATAGGAAAATCCTAGGCTAGACATTAGATATTTGTCAAACAAGAGCCACGAGGTGGAAATTAAATGTCACCACTATTCCTAAAAATTATTACTACAAGACAAATGCTATAGAATGGAAATATACCTCTGTTTCAACCCCAACAAAGCTTCCCATGGAAAACCAAGAAATCTATCATAATACACTTGTAATATAACCAAGGTTCACCCAACAAGTCACAGGGAACTTAGCCAACAACAACAAAATTAGCTAATGTTACCTGGAAAGTATGTTCTTGGGGTAATTCCACCAAGAGATGTGGTTCTCGAGTCACATTCCACATGTCCTACGAAGGAAATCAACAATCAATCTATCCAACACACATTTTCCACCAAAATATCAACTTGCATTTAAATGCTACATTACAATATCGTTGCCTCATTGATGTGGAAACTTGTGTTTGTATTCGATAAGATTTCTTTAACCATTGTATTAAAATGAAAACAACACTCAAATTTTAAAGTTTAAGATAGAAATATATTAAATACACATATAAATACGTTATTACTGGAAATGTGTGGACATTGTCAATACCACCATCCTGTCAAACAGTATAAAACAAAAAACAGAGGAAAGAGTCATGTTGTCTTACTATATGAATAAAATGTCACTAAATACTCTGGATAAATATTTGTTATCTATGAATGTTAACTTTCCAGCAAATAATATTTAGATATGGAAAGATTTGTTCTAATAGAATGCATTTTGAGGAGATCATGGAATGATTTTGTAGCACACATATAAATACATTTTTGTTGACTTATAAAAAAAACTAAAGAAATAGTTTAGGGGAGGAAGTTCAGGGATGAACCTGTAGAGCTACGAGCATGGGCATATGATTTTTCCATATTTATTCATTTTACCATTGCATCTTCCACATAGACTTGGGGACCCCAGTGGATTTTTCTTGGCCCCTTTTCTATTATTTATTTCTCAGCTTTTCTCCTAACAGTCCTTACAAACTCGACAACTGACATCTTTTCCATGGCATCCTCCAACTGCATAGTTAAATTCAAACCATTAAGAAGCAAAACCCTGAACATGAATTTGTTATCCTCAGGTTCAGAATTTGGTTTCTTCTTAGGAAGCACTCCAAGGTAGCCCTTGTTGCTGCTTCTTTTCCTCCTGGTAGAAGATTCTTCCATCTTGGACACAGTAAATGGCGAACCGCAGAGGGAATATTGTGTTCTTCTATCGCAATGCTTTCCTACACTTAGAATTTGCAAGAATTGATGCATGCAACAGGCTTTTGTTAGTTTATACAGAGACTGCTATGGCTGGGGTCGATGTCTCACTAATTACTCAAAGCAATTATGCATGTACAACTCAAGACAAGCTCTGGCGTTTCACAATTGCTACAAAGCTCCACTCAGTAGCCTCAAAACCACTCTGAGCAAACAAAAACAGTTTGTTATAGAACATTTGGGCTTCAAAATCCAATAATTCAAGTCCGGGAGGTTCTATCAAGCTTGTATGTGACCGAACACCAAGATATGTAGTGCACCCATAAAGGCAATTGCAATTGATGTTGAGCAAATTCTCCTTAGAGAGGGTATTCTGAGAGACTGGGACTATCAGGTTATGTGCACTTCTATTGAAATCTCCAAGGATGCTTTTTATTTATAAATTTCTCTGCAAAAAGAGGACAAACCATGCACCACTGTCATTAGAACTGCTTAGTGCAAAAGAACCTCATGATAGTGGGTAGCCAATGGAAAGCTACAAACAGTCAACTTTAGTAGTTAAACGTAGGGAAAACCTATCCAAAATGTGAGAACGGTGCACTTTAGAATAGGTGAACATAAAACTAGTACTACTTACTACACTGCTCCTAAGAATGCAATGGAAAAATGAGGCAGGAACTCTAAAACCTAGGGAAAAGCAAGGAATGGTAGAGCAAGAACACAACAAAGATAGATAAGTCTGATATTTTTATGTTACTATACAAACATTGGATATGAAGAATAATGAAGAGGCTAGAAATGAAAATATCAAAGTTATATTATACGACATGTACAAGCAAGTCATATAAAATATTAATGCCTGGGGAGAATGTAGGCAATGCAAGAACCCTTACCTTATCAATCGCCTTTCTCCGGGTCCATTGGCCCATACCGCTTGCAAAGAGTTGTCATAATAAACAAAAAACCACGGTGTTGGCTGGAAATTAAATTTATAAATTAAATAAATAATCCATTGCTAGACCTATACACAAGTGGTCATTTTACCAGGCATGGAAAATATCAAAATACTCTATGAAATAAAAAATGGGCATACAATTAAATCAGCTAATGCTGTCTGGAAAGTGTGTTCTTGGGGTAATTCCACCAAGAGATGTGGTTCTGGAGTCACATTCCACATGTCCTGTGAAGGAAATCAACAATCAATCTATCCAGCACACATTTTCCACTAGAATATCAACTCGCATTCAAATGCTATATTACAATACCGTTGCCTCACTGATGTGGAAACTTGTGTTTGTATTCAACAATATTTATTTAACCATTGTATTAAAATGAAAACAACACAAAAATTTTAAATTTTAAGACGAAAATATATTAAATACACATATAAATAGGTTTTTACTTGAAATGTGTGGACACTGTTAATACCACCATCCTATCAAACAATATAAAACAAAAAACAGAGGAAAGAGTCATGTTGTCTTACTATATGAATAAAATGTCACTACATGCTCTGGATAAATCTTTGTTATCTATGAAATGTTAAATTTCAAGTAAATAATAGCCCGCACGAGTGCGGCTCATTGGCGGTTCAGTTGTTATGAAGTCATTTGTTGTAAATTGAAGGTCATGAGATCAAATCCCACCGGGGTTTACCTGTGCCTCATGTATTGCAAAGGGTGTGGGGCACCTAGGGATATAGTGGTAGCAGGAATGGATCCCTGGACCCCATGTCACGCGAGTACCATCCCAGCTCCAGTTGTTGATTCCCCTAGTTACTAAAAGAAAAAGAAAAAAATCCAGTAAATAATATTTATATATGGAAATATTTGTTCTAATAGAATGCACTTTGAGGAGCTCATGGAATTCTTTTGTAGCTCACATATTAATACATTTTTTTTACTTATAAGAGAAAACTTCAATTTCTTGTTGACTCTAAGACTCACCCCATCAACATGCATTCTGCAACCATGTGTATATATGTCATATAAAGAGAGAGGAAGAGAGAGACCTTTACAAAATAGTGCAAGCCCTTGAGATAGGTAAGGGGGTGAAAGATGGTGCATCTTCAAAACAAGAGATATTTTCCTCATCACAAAACTGCAAGATTGAGGAATTAGTTGAAGTATTCATTGCCACAGTATTTAGAACCAAATCCACCTTTGCTCTCCAACGATCAGAATGCAAAGAGCCACCCTACAAGCATTATCAAAATATAAACATAATTTTAGTAAACAGAAATTTCAATTATCTGCAAGGAAATACAAAAAGAATAATTTAATCCAAAAAAATTAAATACACATGAACTGCAAGGAAATATATTGTATAAAAGCAACTTTACAAATTTAACAATACAATTTTTTGCTCATAATTTTTTATGCGTTCTTTAAAATATTTCATTTTAAAGTTTGGTGTATGGTGATTAATTTCAAATTTCTCAGTGGTTTTCCATGATATGGTTTTCATACTTTAGAATCCAACCATAGACCTAAGGGGTTTCTAATTTTTATGTAAAGCTGAAATCATAAAAGTTGCATAGCAATCTTAATCACCAAATTTTAGTATTCTATAAGTTATGAAAGATAAATCATGTCATTTGAAAATACTATTCAGCTTTGTTCAACATCCAGATAACTACTGTAAGTACATGCAATGTTGTTGCAACATTCAATGGATCTTTCTTGACCCCTTTTGTATTATTTATTTCTCATATTTTCTCGTAACAGTCCTTACAAACTAGGTGACCGACATCTTTTCAACAACATCCTCCAACTGCAAAGTTAAATTCAAACCATTATGAAGCAAAACCCTGAACATGAATTTGTTCTCCTCAGGTTCAGGCTTGGGTTTCTTCTTAGGAAACACTCCAAGGTAGCCCTCATTGCTGCTTCTTTTACTCCTAGTAGAATATTCTGCCATCTTGGACACAAGAAATAGAAAACCGTAGAGGGAATATTGTGTTCTTCTATTCCAACGCTTGCCTACACTTAGAATTTGAAAGAATTGATGCATGTAAGGGGATTTCGTTAGTTTATACAGAGAATGCTATGGCTTGGGTCAATGTCTCACTAATTACTCAAAGTAATTATGCATGTACAACTCAAGACAAGCTCTAGCATTCCACAATTGCTACAAAGCTCCCCTCAGTAGCCTCAAAACCACTCTGAGCAAACAAAAACAATTTTCTATAGAACATTCGGGATTCAAACTCCAAAAAGTTGTCATTATCAAAGAAAAACTAAAAACTGTACTATTAAAAACAATCATAGACTGGCTTTGAACTGTCAATTCATGGGAATTTTGACATGATGCCCAAAAGGAATGGACAAAACTAGAAACAAAACCACATTTTGCAGACATGCCAACTAGATAAATACCCACAAAATCATATGAATCAAATCCATATTTTATGGTGAGGATATGAACTTGCTTACCCTGATCATAAGCTGTGATGTTTAGACAAATCAGATTCACCATTGAGAAAGTAAAATTGGAAGCCTCTTCATCTTTCCCATTCAAAGCATTCCCTGCAACCATATAGCTCCACGTTCCCTTCCTCCGTTTCCTCGATAACTGTTGGTTTTAGTTCTCACGTTGAATTTCCCAAGTTCACCTGGACAGCTCGTGCTTCATGCTTGTGAGGATATTTGAGCCATTTCATCTCCACCACATCCACAACAAAGAAAAAAACTATGAATAAAATAAAAACACAATAGGTAATCAAGAAAAACATAGAAGGAAACAAACCTAAAGGTCTAAACATTGTTGCCATTCTGGAGGTGGGGCAGGTGGTTCTAAAAGCATGGGCTCGGATGTGAAGGGAGTGGATGATGCACTAATAGAAAAATTCCTTCGCCCTCCCTTCATGTAAAAAAGCATCATAGCCTGTTCCAGATCCTTCAGTGAAAGCTCGAAATCGAAAACCCCCAAATTGGAGTCGGAGCAGATCTTGCGCAGGTGTTTTCGAATGCTAATGAGCTAGTGCGCGGGTGTTTTTGAATTCTTTTTTTTTTGTTTGATTATTTGCATATTTTATATTTGGTGTTTTGTTTTGTTTTTTTATTTTACATATTTATCTTTTGTTTAGTTTATTATGGGTTTTTTTATTTGCATATTTTATATTTTGTTGCATTTTAAATTAATTATAGTTAAACAACTCTCTGTCTTTAATTTAGAGTAGTTTAATTTGATTTAATTTAATTTAACTAGGATGTTGTCATAATTTGTATTGGTTGCATTGCTTATAGTGAGATCCTATACATAAGTCCCTTCAATGACGAACACGATGATCATGACGATGATCATGATGATCATGATGATGATGAAGACGACAAAGATGATGGTGATGATGACAACAACGATGATGATCATCATCATCCTTTTCATCGTCATCACCATTGTCTTCGTCGTCTTCATCGATATCATAATCATCATCTTCATAATCATCATTATCGTCGTCATCATCATGATATTATTCATCATTGTCATCTTCCTTATCATCATCATCATCATAATCATAATCTTCATTATCAACGTATTCATTATCACCATCATCATCTTGATCATCATCATCATTATCATCATCATCATCATCAGCATGTTGTCAACCCAAATGGCACTTCTCCGTTCGAGTGTCAACATTCTTTATGTTGGTACACAAAAGGACAAATTAGGATTGAAGTTTGCCAAAACACTATAGATGGGCATGACCTAGGATGCATTTACCCTCAAACCAGCTTGCTATATATTTTTTCTAAGTGTTGAGTTGCATACGCGACTATCTGCATTGCAAATCACGTACTATACGCGAGTATTTGCATTGCAACCCGTGTACACTGGCGTACGCGGGTTTTCTTCAAGCAAATCACGTGTCATACGTGGGTTTCCTATATTAATAGTCGCGTACACCTTTTTTTGACTTTAAAAAATATAAAAAGTGATTAGATGAGATTAGTTGAGCCCTAATCCATAACTATCCCAACTGTTTCAACCATCCCAAACTTTGAAACTACTGTATTTCCCAAAGTATAAATAGAGGCCTTGGGGTGGGTACTAACCAATAAATTTTTGAGAGAAAAGCTATGCTGGTGGTATATCTTCAGAAATATTGGAGCAGCAGAACTCAGAGTCCTTTGGTTGCAGAGGAGTCCTTGTCTCAGAAGCTGGGTTGTACTCTTATCTCATTCACCGATTGTTAATAAAGAGAATTCTTCTTCCAATATTGCAATGAGTCTATTTCATGTATTTTGGTTAATGAATACGTTTGATTATATGTTTGATATATTGTTCATCTAACCTTTGATATACATATGCATGAGATATTACTTGAAGGATTTTCTCCTTGCAGGTGAAAGAGGTGCATCCCTGGAAGTTTTGGAGAGAAGAGGAGCGAGAGAAGATCAAGCTTGGATCAACCGTCGGTAATCAAGTAAGTCAAGACTTTCTTCCTATTCCCTTTCCATTATCTGATAAAGTTGATTGTCTCCAAGCCCCAGACCCTAGGTTACAAGGGTGCTTTATCCTAAAAAATAGAACTAGCGACTCCAAAGGGGAGTCTAGCCTGCTGTGGGTTAGTCCTGTAGATACTTTCCCATTCTTTTCTCTAATTCTGTGTGTGGTTGGCTATCTTGACTTTGACTTGCAGTAGTGTGTCCAGAGACCTTTGTTATTTATTCCTTTTTGAAACTTTTTTTTGTTGCGTACATGGGTTGTTGTGCTACACAGTCACGTACACCAACTTGTACATGTGGATTTCTCTATAATACAGTCGCGTACAGTACACGGGTTTCTCTATAAGATAGTCACGTATGTCTTTTAGCAGCACGAAATTTTAGGGAGGGTTGCTTGTCCCTGTCTTGTTTGAATTTTGCTCTGCTTGAGGGTCTTCTGTAACTAACATATTCCTGTAAGTCTGAAAGTCATGTACACCATGCTTTGTGCTTTTTATTAAGCCTTTCAATTTTATTGTTTGAGTCTTCTTGCACTTATAAATTTGAGGTAGGTTCTCCTGTTTGGGTGATAGGTTCAGTGCTGTGTATCTGAGTCAGTGATCATGATTTTGGATACCTTGTACTATGTACTGATTTTGAGTAGTATCAGTTTGTCACTTGTCCTTTAGTGATTTCAGTGGATTTTATTCATTGATTTCTTCCCAAGTTAGGTGTTTACCAAGTCTCCTCCTTAAGTGGTTAAGTGTGGTTCTTGCAAGTCCACTATACTTCATATTGCTTTATTTATGGTCTGATTATTCAAACATACTCAAAAAAAAATTCATCTAGGTGCATGGTAATCTTTGAAGAGTTTGAAAAGTGAAGAAAAAATAAATTGATACTTTTGCATTTAGTTGCATATAGTAGTTTTTCGGTATTTTCGAATAAAATTTCAAAAATTACAAAAACAAGTCTTAGTCTTCTCATGCTTAGTTGTAATTTCATTAGCTCATATTTACAAAAATGAAAAGAAGCTTGCTTTAAATAGTTGTAATTTGTTTTGGAATTCATTTTATACACCTTTTTTACTTTTCTTATCGAGTCTATAATATCACAGTCATTCATGCCACTTACCCTATAACTAAGAACAACCCTTAAAATGAACGCTATATAATTTAAAATTTATTAGTAAGTTTTGTTTATAGGGTCATACACCTACTAGATTAGGATATACTTGTGGGATAGGAAGTGTAAAATCTCCACAAGTGTTTAAATTCATACATAGTGGGCTAATCGATTGGTAAATCCTTTTCTATGTTAGTAGTATCTGGGAAGCTCCTCTCAAACGGGAGTTAAGCACGAGGCCGCGTGGATGCTTGGACTGAGGAGATAGCCCTTCAATTCCTTGTCAAAGCATAGATGAGGGTTTTTGCGCATATGGGGATTCTTCCCTAGACAAAGTTTTGGGCTTTGATACCCTGCCCATGTGTATGAACCAGGCATATGACTATCCCCCCAGACTATTGATATAGCTAAGGTAGCCTTTAGTCTCTTTGACATCTAGGGTTTGTACACAGGTAAACCGGAAGGCTATTTCTGGTTGACCTTGGATGGGCTTGGAAGGTAACCCTTGTTGAAAGTGTAGAAGGATGGCAGGTGATTCCTTAGCTTGTGCCTAAGAACCTCTTCAAGGATGCCAAGAAACTGTCTCTCAGCTTTCTTCGAGAAAGCATATCTTATACCCCTTGTGATTGTTGAGACTTTAGGAAATTTTGTAGTGTTTTCTTTGTGGTTTGTCTGTGTTTATCTGACCTTAGGGTGTGAAGAGTTAAATTTACAATCATGGAGGACCAATCTCTCAGAAGGTCATGAAGGTTGAAAAACCTTCCTCCACTTATTACATTGGAACCTCCACCTCCCCCTCAAAGGTGGAGATTAGACACAGACAGTTCTTTCAAACCGATAGGAGTTAGTGAAGTTCTGGGTGAACTAGAACTTAGGACAGACCAGTTTGATTTAACTACAGTAGAGATAGAAGACTTGCAAGCTGACAAGTTTGCAAGGAAATTTAATTCACCTCTAACTGACCTAAACGATCTTGTGATTGTCCAGGTTCGTCCTTTCAATTCACCCATGATTGGGGTCCCTCTGGGTATACTAATGTCTACTACAAGGGAGAGTTCTTCTACATCCACCTCAGCTGCTCTAGCTGAAGGGGTACCACCTCCCCCAGTTGGTGCCCCTAGAACAAGTATACCTGCTACACCTTTAACTCCAACTAACCAGGTGGTTCAACCACTGGCTTCCACAAATTTAGCAAGCACTTCTGGAGGAGTGGTCACTGGGATTCCTAGTGTACCTTATGTTCTTACTTCCTTCGCACACACTGCTCAGAGTGGTCCTATAGGATCCTCGTTATTTGTCCATGGTTTTCCTTGGAATGGGGGTCACATTCCCCCATCCACCCCATATGTAGGTCCAACACCCGCATATGTAGGGGCGCAGTTTGAAAACCCTAATCCTTATGGTCAAGGTTTTCAAACTTCGGTTTCAACTCCTTTCTCACTTTTTAGAGGAGGGATACCTGCTCCTGTGTTCCAAACCCCAGTTTCGACTAGGGCAGCTCGAACCTCATACACTGCACTACACATTAACAGTCCACTGGCTTATGGGTGGAATCCTTTCCAAAGCATCCCAACCACTTCGCAACCGGCAGCAGGGGGAAACTCCACCTTCACATCAAGGAACATGGGGGAAAGTCCCTCTGATCCCCAACCTGGTACTTTTCATGCTCTAGTTAGACCCAAGCTCCCTTTCCTGGAAAAGTTAAACTACCCATATTTGTCAAAGCTAATGAATGACCCGGTGAGACATAACTCCTCCTGGCCACCCATTCATACCAAGCTGCCTCCTGGCCACCCGTTCCTACCAAGCTGCCCTCAGATATCCCAAAATTCGAAGGCAAAGTTGGTGATGATCCAGGAGCTCATGTCACCACTTTCCACTTGTGGTGCTCTTCCAACTCACTGAACGACAACACAGTTTGATTGAGATTGTTCCAAATAACTCTGACCAGTACCACATCAAAATGGTACATTAAACTGCCCTCTGTTGCATTTAATAGTTTTTGGGACTTGACCAATGTATTCCTTAGTCACTTACAACTTCCTATCTGATATGATTTTGGGACAGACTTGTTGTCTACCTTTTGGTAGGACAAGGCCACTCATATTTCGGATCACATCCAAGAGTGGAAAAGACAAAAGATCCTTATCAAGGCCACTATTACTCCCGGGTTTTTACTAGAAGGGTTCCTTAAATCCCTATTGCCATATATATCTAAGGATGTATCTACCTCGGGAGTGAGAAATGAGGAAGCGGCTATCCTCAGGGCCCAATAGATAGATTTGATATATTCTCAGTCTGGGATTTTATATGAAATCATCCCTAATGCACCGAGGCCAGCGCATAATGTAGAGAAACCTAATCCTAGACCCCATGCCGATGGTGTGGTTGGTTCTGTGAAATCCCCCATTGTAGAGTCTTTGGATAAATAGCTCCATGAGTTTTCTGTCAAACATTCTATGGCGGAGGTAGCAAAGGCTGCCCCCTCACCCCAAAATGCAATTTTTTTTGCACAATCCTCTCAGAAGGGCAATCAGCAGCCCGGTGGCAAAAAGAAGAAAGCAAAGAAAGGTGAGGGAAACCAAAACAAGCTGAAACCCACAAAAAATGCTGATGGGGGGAAAAAAGAGAAGAATAAGGTGAAATTTCCATGTAAGTTGTGCCAGGAAGATCACCTGACCCATCAATGTCCCCTTATTGACCAAGCTCAAAAGCTGCTAAAAGGCCAACAACCGGTTGTCCTGAAGGATCCTTTTCCCCACGGACAGAATTCTGCTTCAGCTTCAAATGTAGTAGGGGGCACCCCAAATGCTGCTGACCCTAATTATATCAACATGGTTCAATCCCAAACTTTACTCCAGACTAGGAACAAGAACTATGAGACAAAGGCTTCGAAGAAGGGTAAGTCTACAAGTGAAACTTCTAACCCTCTCACAATTGAAAAACCTGCCGAACCTATGCCCAATATACCGAAAGGTGTCTTCAAGAAAACCTTGCACAATCCCAATGCTAGGGCTACATCCAACTAAACTGTAGTTGAATATTTCTCCCAGACCCCTTGTGCGATGTTAGCTTTAGAGATGTTACAGAGTTGTCCCGCCCAGCGAGATGCACTCTTAGCAGCCATAGGTAGCATGGATTCATCAAGCCTCAAGGAAAAATTGAATTTGTATGATGTCAAAATTCGCCTACCTTATCATGTGGCCTTATCGATAGATGTCATCCATGGTGAAAAAACCATTCGAAGGGCAGTTGTCAATGAGGGTGCTTCCACTTGTGTCATGTCCTTGTCTTGCTGGAAATCTCTTGGATCTCCAGAGCTAGTTCCATCGAACACCCTACTTACTGCTTTCGACAGAAGGTCATTTTGTCCACATGGTATCCTACCAGATTTCAAAATAAAGTTGGCTGGGAAGGTAGTGTCTATTGAGTAGAGGTTATTGATGCACCTTTGGATTATAACTTACTCCTGGGGAGAAGTTGGACTTATGCCATGACCGCTATTGCATCAGCCGTACTTCGGGTAGTAGTGTTTCTGCACGAAGAGAAGTTGGTTACTGTAGACCAACTCAGTCTTACTCGAAAGGACCGCATGGAAACTAATGAGTCCACCATGCCATTGGTTGATCAAATTAAACCTGCTTCAGAGATCTTAGGGGCTGGAATGTATGCATCATTGATGGGCACATTCAATTTTCCAGCTCTGATTAATTATTTAGGTTCTACTAGTATAGGTAATTCTATTTCCACGGTTGTTGATAGAACAAATCCTTGGGTTCTTCCTTCCCGCCATGAACCTGAAGTGCCCTTATCAGCAGCGAAAGTAGCTTATCAAGCTATCATTCATACCACTGTTGATCCCATTTTGGTCCCTCTCACAGCCTCAAAGGAGCCGGAAGAAGCCTATCTGCTTGCTTGGGCAGAGAACTCTTTGCATTCTAGAGACTGCTTAGATATGGTTTTGCCTTTTGATGAAGCCATTCTGGAAGCTATGTCCAGACGAGATAAGATCTGCTAAGATCTTCACCATCGATCATATTTTCTTCCAGATTTAAGCAGGATTGAGAACCAGGAGTTCCATATGAGACTGGCAGGTGATGTTGATACACCTATTAATCCCTTACCAAGGGAAGGAATATTTTTTTAGGGGAATATGGAAAACATTTCTACTACTATTCCTATCAACATCTCTACAAACCCAAACATTGTGGAAAATGTACACATCGGTGTAAACTGCTCTCCAGAGGAGATTGTGATCTATAAATCCTTGTTTAAGGAATTCCGCAAAGTGTTTTCTTGGTCATATGCGGATTTTCCAGGCATAGATCCATCAATAGTCGAGCATGAAATATGAACATACCCTAATTCTAGACCCGTTCGACAAAAACTAAGACCTGTCAATCCGCGTAAAGAGGCACCTGTTAAGGCTGAAGTTGAAAAAATGTTGAATGCTAGTTTCATTTACCCAGTAGCTTTGATAGAATGGATATCCAACCCCATTCATGTTGACAAGAAGCAAGGGACAATATGCGTTTGTACTAACTTTCATGATCTAAACAAAGCATGTCCTAAGGATAACTACCCCACACCGTTCATAGATCAAATCATTGATGCATGTGCGGGGAGTGAAGTCTTTTCGTTTATGGATGGTTTGTCCAAGTATAATCAAATTCAAATTAAACCGAAAGAGCAACATGAAACATATTTCATTTGTCCTTGGGGTTCAATTGCATTAAAGAAAATGCCTTTTGGATTGAAAAATGTAGGGGCTACCTTTCAGTGGAAAATGAATTTTTCCTTTCATGACATTAAATCTATTATCGAACCCTACCTTGATGATCTGCCAGCAAATTATCGTAAGAGGATTGATCACCCCAATCACTTGCGTTTAATCTTTGAACGATGCAGATACTATAAAATTCGCTTGAATCCCCACAAGTGCATTTTCTGTGTCGAGTCAGAGAGACTCCTCAGATTCATTCTTTCGAACAAAGGTATTCAAGTGGATCCTTTGAAAGTTGAGGCCATAGTAAATCTGCCTCCTCCTTGTTCCATCAGGAAGCTTCAAAGCCTGTAAGGGAAGTCCAACTTCCTTCGACATTTTACCGTAAATTATTCCAAGATCACTAAATGTTTCATGCACCTGTTGAAACAGGACACCCCATTTGTAGGGGATGAAATTGCACAACTTGCATTCAAGGCATTAAAGAAAGCATTGTTGTCGGCACCATTACTGTGCCCTCCAGATTACTCTTGCGATTTTATATTGTATCTGGCTGCATCCAAGTCAACCATAGGGGCAGTACTAGTCCAGGAGGACAATAAGCTCCAAGAGCATGTCGTCTACTATCTTAGTTATGCTTTAGCTAGACCTGAACTTAGGTATTCCCACATCGAGAAGTTGGCATTAGTAGCTGTGTATGTTGTTCAGAGGTTGCGTCACTACATCTTACTGAGGTGTTGGCTATCTGGGCAGACCCGGGTTTACTAATATACATATACCAACAATACCCCTAGCTCACTGGCCCTTTCGGCAATAGACCGCAAAACAGCCTGAAGTCTCACCCAAAGTGATCTTATGAGTTGGCCGAAGACTCAAGTGTCCTCAACCAGGTTCTGTGGCATCCTGGGGTCTCGCTGTTTCTCTTAGCCAACGAGATCTCTCTGCGACACATGGTTCTCTCTTACTCGTGGGTTCTGACAGGGGAAGGACTCCTATCACATCACAGCGACTCAGGCGGTGCGCAACTCTCCCTTCCGCTTAACCCACGCTCTGCGATATCCCACACCGCAGCTCCTCTGACGGTGCGATATCGCCTACTGTCAACGCGATATCTTCTATAGTATGGCCCATTGTGACCCTTGCAGTCCAAAGGCTATCTCACTAGGTGAAAAGACTTGGCTAACAGACAACAAGATAGTAAACACTCTGACTTGAACTTCCATAGTTCAACACATTCTACCTCAATTATACTTAACTAGCCAAATAAGTATACTGGAAACACTTTAACAGAATAACCTATTACTATATGGAACAAGCACTGATAAACTCATATGCAGACGCTTGATACATGTAAATCCACCTTTAAACTTCAATAATGCTGTAACTGAATGAGGACATACAGACATTTACTAACTGAGATACAACATTAATGTAATAGATAACAGATATCAACTAAGTAAAGCGCAATCACATGAAACAATCACATAACACACTAGTTTTACGTGGTTCACTTCCAGGGTAGAAGCTACGTCCACAGAACTGTGTTTATTATATCTTGAGAGAGTACACAGTTCTACTGCAACCTATTGTGCAGCTAGAGATCTTCTAGGTAACTCTGCACTCACTGCTGAGAGCCCTTCTCTCCTAGATCTCTTCTCTTTCTCTATATTTCATATTCTCTCTCTCTCTCTCTCTCTCTCTCTCTCTCTCTCTCTCTCTCTCTCTCAATCCCTGCGGATTGTTACATACATACTCCTGGAATTGGCTACTGGTTACAGTAAGGTAACTATGGACTGAATAGCAGAACCAGAGCTCAACTCTATTACAATACAAAATAACTGTGAGCTAACAGACTACTGGACTCTCAAACGGGCTAACTATCTAAATAGCTACAGTTTATCTGACTAGCTAACCTTTTACAATACAGTTTTCATCCCTTTATAGGCGGCCCGAAGGTCTCGCCTTTACAACACTGTGGGCCTGTCCCAACAGTAACCCAAAAACCCTAACTGTGACAGTCGGTCTATCTGTACTCGAACTTTCGCTTTTTGTCACACCACAGCTCTCTGCAGTCTTCCATGCTTCCCGGCGCTAATCATGGGTACTGGGTGCCGCTTCCTTTTCTGTCCTTCGTCTTCAATACCTTGGCCTTGTTGCCCCTTTTCCTTTATGAGGGTAGCTGATCCCTCCTGTCTTCCACTGCTGCCTTGAACGCAGTGGGTGAGCTCTCTCTTCTCGGCCGCTGCCTTTAGTGCAGTGGACGAGCTCTCTCTTCTCGGCCGCTCAGGTACTATCGTCTTCTTTGACTTCTCTGTCCCGATAGTCACAATTTCCATCTCTGATCTGCAGCTAGAAACATGCTATGGCATCGTATCTTTACCTTATCTCTTCTATCTTCGCCAAAACTGTCTATCCGCAAAAATGGAAGCTTCTCCTGTAGTTGCGGGACCCTACTCCAACAGTCCCCTAACACCTACTTGTGGCTCATCCTCGAGCCACTAACAGTGGGCTTCTCCTGCTGTAATTTCTCCTTGGCTTCCTGCGAAGTCTTTGTAAGTTTTTGCCAAAGTCCTGCGACTTCTTTCTCCATAGTTTCGACACACTCTTGTGCCGATTCAAGCATAGCTTGACTAATACTGGGGTCTTCTGTTGCATCAATTTCATTTTTGGTGGTAGTGAACTCCCTAACCTTCTACTCAACCGCCTCGACTAGCTCTGTGATTTGTTCCTGATATGGTTGAAGCAGGTTATTGATTTGTATCTCCTTTGCTCTCAACCTCTGCACTTCCTGTTGCAAGCGGTTCATCTCTGTCGTCTTTCTCATCTTCGCAAGAGCTCCTAAAATATTGATTTCTTCCTTCATTGCTGCTGTGGAATTCTCTATCTGCTGAATGCTTTGCTGGAGTTCTACTCTCTCGGGATGCTCATCTAACTCCGACCATGTGTTCGTCGCATCAGCTAGCACTGACTATGCATCGTCTATGCAAGATTTCATCTGTGTGGAAGTGAGTCTAAAGGCCTCTACTCTCGCTTCCTTGTCTGCCTGGGGGGTGCCTGGTGCTCAAGCCTCAAGCTCAGCAATCTGTGCTTTGTGGTCTTCTTCCATCTTAATAGGCTCAGTGATAGCTCGAGCCTCTAGCTTTGGTCCATCAACATCGCGAGTGCCTTCTGACTATGGGATGTTGATGTTGTGAGGATACTCATCCTCCTCCTCTGGTTTTGATGCAAATTTATAGCACTCTAGCGCCTGGTCCAATTGAACAGCCCAATCAGGTTGAGCTTATACTGATAGGGTACAATCCTCAAAGATCTTAATCTTTATAATGTCTAAAGCCTGATTAATGCTTGGGTACTCAGATTCAAAAGCGAAAGTGAGTTCAAAGCTGTCTATCATAAGTGGCCATGTAGTTGTTCCTCTGTGTAACTCTGTCTCAGTGTACCAATTCTTTGGAATTTGGTCTAAAGTGTGAATGAATCGATGAACCCATTCATCCTCGGGAATGTCCGACCAATTCTGTTCACAACTCTGAATGTGTGACCTGGGGTCACTTTCTCCTGTATATTTCTTTTGTAGACACTCTTTGTCATTGGAAAACTTAATCGCCGTCAATCTCTTGAAGTCGTCCCATGGCGCGATATGTTGCTTGTGTGCATGCCACCATCTTGCAGGTGTGGCTCTTACTGCAAGGTCAATCGCTAACATCCTCTGCTCTTGAGGAATTTCTTGTTCAAACTGGTATAAAAATTCGTTGACATCCGCTAAGCCATCAAACGACGGAATATCCTTAAGCTCTGCTCCGATCCATCATAGTGACTTAGTCAGATATGCACATCTGCGAGTTGAGACTTCATAAAGTCTGTTCTACCAGTTCTCTAGACCAACATCCGAATCCGATGCGCATGAGTTGTCACATCGCCAACTGATATTTCCTTCTATGGTTGGGTTGATGTAGTCGCTCTGATTGGCGGTCATCTAATAGAGGCTCTCCATATTACGCGCCTCATCCTTTGCTTGGATAGGTTCAATATATCTAGGACCCTGAAAAGGATCCAATGGTGCGATGACCCGGATCTGTATATCCTCAAAGGTCATTTGTCTTTTCTTTAAATTGATAACAGCCATGTTATCAATTGCCCAATCAATACCTAGTAGAGCTAGATATGATCTACTATCACCAATGATTTCTATAACTTCAAAGTCTGCAAAACTGCAAACTCCATCAATGTCAACTAGCACTTGTGGTAATCGACCCAGTGGTGATACCCTCTGTTGATTGGCTAGTCACAGATGGATAGGTGATCTGGTTAACTTGGGGCTACCCATTTGTTCCCATGTCTGCTTAGTCAGAACATTTACCTCTGATCCTAAGTCTAGGATTACCTCATCCATTTCAAATTCTCCAACTTGTGCTGTGAGTTGCATCTCTCTTCCTGTTCTTGTATGGCCCATAATATTATGAACAGCACGCTGCGCACTGCTCATGGAAGAATATGGAGGATACTGATCTATGATGCACTGAAGCTCTTTGATAGCTTTCTCATTTCTTACGAGTTTTAAGCAACTCCGCAGGAAGGATTGTACACTTCCTATCGACTCATCCTCATCGCATCTTCCTGATATGGTAGCCTGCGATGTCTCCATAGGACTAAGGCCACCAGGTGTTTGTTGTGGTATGCCCCTCGACGGCTGTACCTAGGGTTCTTATTGTATAGGTTCATTAAAGAAAGTTTTAGCTTCCTGAAATGTTTCTTTATTCTTCTGCAGGTCGAGTGGTGTTGATTTATTAGTAGCTTTGCACACCCACTCTGGTCCTATGTTCTTTTCAGTCTCTTGCAATGTCCCACTAGTGGAAGCACTGCTGCGAGTCACAATGTTGACTCTTGGTTCTAGCTCTTTCTGCTCCGCAGCGATAAGCTGAATGTTCTGGTGTACCGTTGGCTTAGGTTCCCTGATCTTGGCTATCAAGGTAGGACATTCTTCTATAGCGTGATCATAAGATTTGCAATAATTACATGTCGTAGTAGGGCTCTAACAGTCCCTAGCATAATGTCCTACAACTCCACAGTTGTAACAAGTAATCAGTCCATGGCCACGGCCAAAGCCTCCTCCACGGCCTCGTCCTCTGAATCCTCCTCCACGGCCTACAAGAGCCGTTTCATGCTGTGGTCCTGCAGCTGGACCCGGTGTCTCTGATTGGACTCTGTACAAGTCATGTTTTCTATCGACCATGAGATCGTAGGCTCTGCAGGTATGGTCTTCGTGTCCTACTGACTTACAGAAGGTACAGTATAAGTTCTTAGGTGTTTGTACATACTTCTAAAGCAAAGGGCATTGCTGAGGTGGATATCCTCTTGTTCTGCATAGTTCACACCATGGCCCTTGAGTTTGTGCTAAGGGGTTAGGAGCCCCACTTGCTAAGTATTCAACAAATACTGGACAGTTATCTTTAGTATGGCCTTGTGCTTTACACTTGATACACCATATGTCTTGTGCAATCTCTTTTCCTTTTCTAATCTCATGCATCTGTAACGTGAGATTTGCTAACTGGTTTTGCAAGTTTGTCATACCTGTACTGGTCTCAGCTAGAGGTGATGCCTCCAGTTTCATTGCCATCTCCAACGCTTCATCCTGCATACGGAGTCTCTGCTGCATCAGTGGATGTCTAATATGCGGGAGCAGTGCTGCGATGAACCATTCCTTATGCTGCTCCGACGCAAACTCAAAGCTAACTTGGTCTATGAGAGCTTTGAATTTCTGATCAAAGTCCCATAGTGACTCTGTAGGTAACTGTTTAATGTCTTTGAGCTCTGTAATACACTGCGATTCGGACTTGGGCTTCTTAAATTCTTTAATCATGGAAGTTCGGACCTGTATAAGTGTTCTGGGTATCGCTGAGGTATACTTCATATACCATGTTAAGGGTCATTCCCTAAGTGTGGTGACCAACTGTACAAGTTTAATATTATCATCGTGGATTCCTTTAATGGTCCACACGGCTTCACATAGAAACCAGTGCTGCTCTGGGTCTTCTGCCCTTGTACCCTTGAAGGTAGGTAACTTCATGTCATCCCCCATTCTATTTCTACGTGGTGGATGCTGATTTGCTGTGTTACTACCACTTGGCGGTGTAGATGTAGGTGATGTAGCGGTAGTATGTGCTATGGGTGAACTACTAGATGGAGTTCCTATGGGATTGTTCTGAGTCCCGGTTGTTTTCTGTGGGGTATAAAGGTGGTAACGGATACCCCCTTCTATTTTTTCTGTATTACTATGACTCTGTTGTCTAGTATTATTTGAACTGTTTTCAAATATGGAAGAGCTGAAATCTACTTTATATTTCTTGCCACTACGTGTACATCCAATATCATCAAAATCACTCTTAAACTCTTGTGACATCACAGTTTCTTAGCTTACTAGTCTGAAACTATATCCATTACTCCTTTTTCATATAATAACATCTTAATGGACAAGTTTAAATATTTTAGGTACTTACCGCGATATCCTTTGAAGAAGTACTGCTCAGCCTCGCTAAAGCTTTTTGTCTGTTCAACTACAAACTCTGTAACAAAGCCTTCTAGTACACTCACAAGCCAGAAGTCGACTTCTCGTGTAATGGGATTGTCTATGCTCTTCATGGTGTGAATTAGCTCCGGTGTCCACACGATGTTTCTTTTCTTTCTGAATATATTTTGATCAGTCAGCTTTGATAACCAGTCATACAACTCATTTCCATAGGTCACAAAAAATATCGTATGCAGGTCTGTGTAGATATGTTTTTGCAACCAGTCCTCTATACTCAGTCTAGGACTCTTATTCTCTTGTTTTGCAAACTCTTTCTCCTTAGACTCAAGCCACTGGTTGAGTTCATCTCTAGTAGGATGCCAATAGAACATTAGCTCTGTAATGTGTTCAAAGCCAGCAAAGGAACCATTTGTTGGCTATTTGGGCAGACCCAGGTTTACTAATATACAATACCAACAATACCCCTAGCTCACTGGCCCTTTCGGCAACAGACCGCAAAACGGCCTGAAGTCTCACCTGAAGTGATCTTATGGGTTGGCCGAAGACTCAGGTGTCCTCAACTAGGTTCTATGGCATCCTGGGGTCTCGCTGTTTCTCTTAGCCAATGAGATCTATCTGCAATGCGTGGTTCTCTCTTACTCGCGGGTTCTGACAAGGGAAGGACTCCTATCGCATCGCAGCGACTCGGGCGGTGTGCAACTCTCCCTTCCGCTTAACCCACACTCTACGATATCCCACACTGCAGCTCCTCTGACGGTGCGATATCGCCTACTGTCAACGCGATATCTTCTATAGTACAACCCACTGCGACCCTCGCGGTCCAAAGGCTATCTCACTGGGTGAAAAGACTTGGCTAACGGACAACAAGATAGTAAACACTCTGACTTGAACTTCCACAGTTCAACACATTCTACCTCAACTATACTTAACTAGCCGAATAAGTATACTGGAAACACTTTAATAGAATGACCTATTACTGTATGGAACAAGCACTGATAAACTCATATGCATACGCTTGATACATGTAAATACACCTTTAACCTTCAATAATGTTGTACCTGAATGAGGACATACAGACATTTACTAACTGAGATACAACGTTAATGTAACAGATAACATATATCAACTAAGTAAAGCGCAATCACATGAAATAATCACATAACACACTGGTTTTACGTGGTTCACTTCCAGGGTAGAAGCTATGTCCATAGAACTGTGTTTATTATATCTTGAGAGAGTACACAGTTCTGTTGCAACCTATTATGTAGCTAGATATCTTCTGGGTAACTCCGCACTCACTGCCAGGAGCCCTTCTCTCCTAGATCTCTTCTCTTTCTCTATATTTCCTTCTTACAATATTCTCTCTCTCTCTCTCTCTCTCTCTCTCTCTCTCTCTCTCTCTCTCTCTCTCTCAATCCCTGCGGATTGTTACATACATACTCCTGGAATCGGCTACTGGTTACAGTAAGGTAACTATGGACTGAATAGCAAAACCAAAGCTCGACTCTATTACAATACAAAATAACTGTGAGCTAACAGACTACTGGACTCTCAGACGAGCTATCTGTCTGAATAGCTACAATTTATCCAACTAGCTAACCTTTTACAATACATTTTTCATCCCTTTATAGGCGGCCCGAAGGTCTCGCCTTTACAACACTGTGGGCCTGTCCCAACAGTAACCCAAAAACCCTAACTGTGACAGTCAGTCTATCTGTACTCGAACTGCCTCTTTCCATCACACCACAGCTCTCTGCAGTCTTCCACGCTTCCCGACGCTGATCGTGGGTACTGGGCACCGCTTCCTTTTCTGTCCTTCGTCTTCAATACCTTGGCCTCATTGCCCATTTCCCTTTATGAGGGTAGCTGATCCCTCCTGTCTTCCGCCGCTGCCTTGAACGCAGTGGGTGAGCTCTCTCTTCTCGGCCGCTGCCTTTATTGCAATGGGTGAGCTCTCTCTTCTCAGACACTCAGGTACTGTCATCTTCTTTGACTTCTCTGTCCCGATAGTCACAGTTTCTGGCTCTGATCTGTAGCTAGAAACATGCTACGGCATCGTATCTTTACCTTATCTCTTCTATCTTCGCCAAAATGGAAGCTTCTCCTGTAACTACGGGACCCTACTCCAACATGAGGACCATGATGGTAGTGGCAGATTTTAATCCCTTCCAATATGTTTTGTCCAGACGGATAGTTGGAGGCAAATTCAACAAATGGATAGTCATTCTTCATGAGTTTGACTTAGATTTCCAATCCGCCAAATCCAAAAAATCCTTAGTTTTTGCTAAGCTCATCGCAGAATTTCCGGTTGAGGAAGCTGTAGCCATTGAAAAAGACTCATTCCCAGGAGCATATTTTTTTGATATCCACCTATGACCCTTGGTACGAAGATATACTTGTTTATCTCCAGACTCTGAATTACCCTACAGCCTTCTCGTGGGAAGAGCGACGCAAACTACGTATACATGCAAAAAACTACCTCATTATTGGAGATACTTTATATCATAGGGGGGTAGATTCTATTTTGCGTCGATGTCTTACACACGAAGAAGCAGAGGCTGTCCTAAATGATGTCCATAGTGGAGCGTGTGGGGGTCATTTATCTGGGTTAGCAACGACCTAGAAGATATTACGTGTCGGTTATTTCTGGCCCACGATATTTAAAGATTGTGTGGAAGCCGTGAATCTTTGTCATCCTTGTCATTTTTACACCAAAAAGATGTGGTTGCATCCTGCTTCGTTATTTCCTGTCATCTCAGTGGGCCCCTTCACGAAGTGGGGGATAGATTACGTGACATGCAACCCAGTATTAGTTGGGGGGCACAAACATATCATTATCACTGTAGATTATTTCATGAAATGGGCAGAGGTAATGCCCACCTATAAAGCTAATGGGGAAACTGCAGCTTTTTTCATTTTTAACCAAATTATTGCACGGTTCGGTATTCCTAAAGAGATTGTCACTGACCATGGCAGTTACTTCCAAAATAGTATGATGACTAAATTGACCACTATGCTAGGTTTTAGACAAGAACATACGTCTTCTTTCTACCCTCAAGTGAACGGTCAAGTCGAGGCTGTAAATAAAACCTTGAAGACTATTCTCAAGCACACTATTAATGCAGCCCATTCCAATTAGCATATCATGTTGTATCCTGTACTTTGGGCCTATCAAACCAATGTGAAAACTGCTACAGGGTTCTCTCCTTTCCAACTCGTTCATGGGGTGGAAGCACTAACCCTGGTTGAATGCAAAATCTCGTCCTTAAAGATTGTTATTCATGTGTTACCTGATACGATGAGCTTGAAGAACGTTTGTTACACTTAGAACATCTAGATGAGCAGCGTAGAGATGCGCTGATAGCAAATGAGGCTCATAAAAATAGGGTCAAAAATAAATACGATAAATCGGTCAAACCTCGGATTTTTTTCTGAATGGGAGCTTGTCTTGCTCTGGGATCAAGACAAAGAACCCCTAGGGGCAGGGAAATTCAGTTCTATGTGGTTAGGACCTTATGTCATGTCAAAAGTTTTGAAGAAAGGTGTTGTAGTAGGGATTTCTCCCTTACTACAGAGCAGGAATGGATACTTTTCGTATATAGGATGGAAGGATAGGGTTCATGATGGTAATGCAAGAAAAACGAAACGGAACTGAAGCAAAGAGAACAAAAAAGAAAGAAATGGAGACCATGCACACAAGGTTAGACTCCAGAAACCTACATGCAACTTGTTAGAACATAAAATAAATCTGCAAGCAAACTAAGTTAGAAAAACTAGAATAAAAATGACAATAAACAAAGCTTATACCTCTTGGTGGAAATGGGCCACCATGCCCTAGCTTGGAGAAGCACCTCTCTCTTGGCAATGGAGGGAGCTATGGCTCAATGGGAGGATGGATGAGAGGGAGTGTGGGTGATTGGGAGACAAATGGTCTCAAGGCATCCACTCGGGCAGCATAATAGTATGCAAGGGAGGAATTTTTTGAGAGTGACCCCCACCCCTCTATTTATAGCTTTTTTAGGGTTCTAAGCCCATAGTCAGGACTTTAGCCCCTTTTTTGGGCTTTTAGCCCCTTTCGCTCAATCTTTAGCTCCTTTTAGGGTTTTAGGCTCCTTTGAGGGGTTTTAGCCCCTTTTTGGAGGCTTTAGTCCCTATAAGAGCTATTTAGGCTCTTTTTAGGGGGTTTTAAGCCCTTTTTCATGTTTTTAAGCCTTCTTGTGGGTGTGGGGGTCAAATGGGGTCAAATGAGGGTCGTGCATGGGTGTCCTTGGGTGGTGTAGGCCATGTAGAGCTGAGTGAGGGATTTTTTGGGTTAACAGATTACCTCCTGATGTGTGAGGGCAGGAGCTCATCATATGGCCGACGGATATCATAGGATTTTCTATGGAGAGGTGGTGCTTCCTAGGCTGGGGCATGGTGGCTTTTGGTTTTTGTATTAATATGGTTCCCATCAATGGGTGAGATGCAAATAATGTGTGACATGTATATGGACGAGGCAGGAATTCCCATGCTCGTAACAATGTCAAAAGAATAATGTGATCTATGCTCTATATTACAACAGTCGATCATATACGACTGATGATACATAATGGTTGCCTCAACGAGAGGCTGAATACAATACTGATCTGAAGAACTGCTACATTGGACCCATGGAATTCTCATGAAATGTTATATCTTCATGACTGATATCTTGCTAGATCTGGAATGGTACATAGCTATATGGACTCACTGATGGAGAGTCAAAGTCTCTGTGGTACAAGTATGCTGCATCAATCACAAGTCTATATAGAAGCATTGCTGGGGATTCTGAACACTGTCTCCAACGCAACCTAGAAATCACAAGGGACATGAACATGTTTAGGTCCCTCGAATAGACTCATCGATGTACTAGAATCAGGTGACATTTGGGGTCTTCGACCAAATACTGCACAAACTAATACCCTATACGAATCTCAACGATGCGATGATGTACATTAGAGGAAATTTTGGGTCTAAAATGGGCCTTATAAGAAAACACGCCAACAATAAATTTTGTGAGTTGGAATTCAAGAACCAATAGAATTTCAATAAAATGAGCAAACCATAATGGTTGAATTGACATATTTGTCATAAAAGAAAACTACTTTGTTTGTTCATATTTTCGACATATCTCCATGTGCTTTTACTCAAATTTCAAGTGGGAGAGCTCATTGGATGCGGAATTTAATTTCACATCCAACAAGTACCCACACTGCATACTTTTGATGGACCCCTCTACCCCAAAAACAAGAAATACCTGAAAACATAATGATGATGTCATCATCACGTTTTTTTCGGGTATTTCTTGTTTTGGGGGTAGCAGGGTCCGTTAAAAGTATGCAATGTCGAAACTTGTTGGATGTAGAATTAAATTCTGCATCCAATGAGCTCTCCCACTCAGAATTGAAGTAAAAACAGAGGGAGATATGTCAAAAATACGAACACAAAAAGTAGTTTTTTTCATTCTTCCTCCAAAATTAATAACTATTATTTTATTATTTTAACTATTATTTCACTATTTTCCTTAGGAGACCCATTTTAGACCTCAAATTTCCTCTAATGGTTGGAGTCAAGCACGTGAGAAACAACCATCCCGAGAGGCACTAAGGACTCCTCTCAAGTGGTCCAAGGAACTCATCAATGAGGTTAATGAAACCAAGATATAGGGACCTCTGGGTCTATCCTCTATAATATGTGTGTTGACGTCGACAGAGAGAGACCAACCCTTGGTTAAGGAAATGGTGTTTCCTTAACCAGAAGCATGAGGGAGATAACCGAAAGATGTGAGACAGTCTGCGGACTGACCCACTAAATTGGGGGGGGGGGAGGGAAGGACTTGAACAGGGGCAGAGGGAGTGTAGTAGACTCAAAATTCCTTTGTTCAGAGTATGACAGCAGGCCAGACCAGGAAGCAAATGAAACATACTCATGGGAAAGGGATCATAGCTATAATACCGGGAATTTCACTACAGATGGGAAATACTTGGGTGAGGTAGATACTTTTGGTATTGATGGGATCCAAGCAAGACACATTGCAGAGTACTCTGAACAAAGGCAACCCAAAGTGGGAATGCTACCAAACTGTTATCTATGGGGTGGTGTCTAGAGACATCGTTGTGGTATGATCTCATGGATTTTTGGTGAGCCCGAGAAACTAAATGCTTGATGGTGTTTTCAATTTTAGAGAGTTTGAAAGCATGAAGAAGACTCCAGTGGGGGCTCTTTTTCGTTGGTAGCCTCCTGTGCCCGAAAAAGGATAAAATTATACATAGGATAGCTCGCCCATATTGTAGGGGATGAGAGACTTCTTTACCGTTGGTAGTCCAATCACGTCGAAAAAGGTTAAACCTATACTGACTGGAAGGTCACTCAAATACTTTTACAAGCATGAACGAAACCAAGTTTTCTCGGCAATTTTTTCTTGATGAGAAGGCTAGAAAAGAGCTTAATGACAACCCATGGTGAGATTTTTCATAAAGTTCGGCCCCTCTGCCCGAGAAAGCATAAAACTATGCAGAGGGGAATGGTCTTGGTTTAAGTGTGCCAAGGTGGTCCTTTTCATTTGATGGTCTACATAGTCCACAAAAGGAGATAAACGAGACAATGTAGACGCCCTTTTCTATACTTTAACGAGTGGGAAAGGAAGTAGTTGCGCTCGTCAATCTTTTCATTCTTTTAGGAGTCAGAAAAGAGCTTAAAATAAACTCTAGTATGGTCAACCGATTATGGTGGCACAGGTGGTGCCCCATGTTGGAACATTGGACAATGGTCCAAAGGTCATCCATGCAGTATGGATGGAGCAGGTGGCTCTTAAACATACCAATACATGCACGGCATAGATCGTAGTAGAGGCACACGAGTCGGTGTGGTAGAGGCACGCAAACCGAGGTGGATCTCAGACAAAGGTCAGGAGAGTCGTGTGTGAAATGTGGTGGATGGACTTGACTACATGTGATGTGGGTGCAAGTCCAAAAGCAGTTATATGCCAAATACATGCAAAGGAAATGATCCGTCTTCCGGATGATGGTCTAGAGATCCGCATAAGGTGCGGTGGACGGAGTAGATAGGTTATAGGTTAAAAATATAAATGATGTTCCTTACGGGCGGTGGCCCGAGAACCCACATGAGTGGCGGTAGGCAAGTGTGATGCAAGTAAAAGTCCACAAACACTTGCATCACCATGATGTGGCTCGTAAATCGAGGTAACATTTGGGAAGGGTCCCGAAATTTGTTTGTTAAACATGAGACGATCGTCTCATAAGGAGATGGAAATTTGAGCCCGAAGGTGTGAGAGGTGTCTCGAATAGGTTTCGAGTGACTTTGGATTAGTAGCTGATGGTGTTGCCCCTGACTTGTGGTAAAAAACATTAAAAATAAAAAAAGGAAAATCAAGCAACTCATTGGTGATGTTAAGCGTAAAACCTCTTGAGGTAGAGCCCGTTGCAGGGATTCTCCAAGACTTGTCCATCAGAGTCAATAAGGGTGTATGCCCCTTTTCCAAGGCAACGATGGATGACATATGGGTTGTTCATAGACTAGAACCATATTGCCTTCGCTGAAGGTGCGAGGGTGGACATGGGAGTCATAGTGGGCCTTTCACTTTGTTTTCACTGCTTCGATGGCTTGAAGGGCAGCTCGACGGTCTTCTATGGTTTGCTCGAGTTGGAGGAGTTGTTCTTCTAAAGGTGAAGTATCAGGGAGGAGTTCTACCGCGAGGTGGAGGGATGGTATTTTTCATTCTATAGGGAGTATTGAATCAACGCCATGTACTAGGTGGAAAGGAGTGAAACCGGTTGTGGTTTTTTTGGATGTGTGATAAGCCCATAGGGAGGATAATAGCATGTGATGCCAGTTGGTTTTATGGTTTCCCACCATCCTTTGTAGCATTGTTTTGATGATTTTGTTGACTGCTTCAACTTGTCCTTTGCCCTGGGGGTAGTAGGAAGATGAGTACTGGTGTTCAAATTTCAACATGGTTGACAGCTCAACCCAAACAGCGCCTTGAAAGTGTGTTCCATGGTCTGAGACCAATTTTTTAGGAACACCAAATCGTGAAATAACATGGTTGAAGAAGAAGCGTGTAGTTGTTTCACTTTTGCAATCAAATGTGGGCATGGCCTCGGCCCACTTAGTGAAGTAATCAACTTCCATAATGATGTATTTATGACCGTTGGTTGAGACAAGGTTGATTGTCATGAAGTTGATTTCCCATTTGCAGAAAGGCCCAACTGTAACTACAAGGTGTAATGGTGCAGGGGGGTTCTTGCCTTTGGGGAAAAGATCTGACAACTGCAACAATGCTTGACTGCCTCTATGCAATCAGCAAAGATGGAAGGCTAGAAGTAGCTGCCACGTAAAATATTCTAGGCGGTTGTCAGACCTAAAAGGTGCCACCACAGGCTCCACTATGACAGTCGTTGAGGATGGTCTCGGCCTCATCATGGGTGAGGCAACGACGTAGGATAGTATCAATACCTCGACGATATACAAAATCTCCAATCAATAGGTGGTGAATGGCTTGATGTCAAATGTGTCACCTGTCCTCACGGTTTAAGTGTGCCGCAAACTTCTATGTTCGTAAGTATAGAAGGATGTCCCTGTACCATGGGTCTTCTGTGGATATGATGAATAGGAAATCATTGGGGAGGTCATCCTTGGGAGGTGATGATGTAGTTAATGGGGGCAAATTGGTCATGAGCGCAGCCAGTGCAAGTGCCTTTGTAGTTTTGGGGAAATGAATTCTAAGTAAAATTCTTGGAGGATGACTACCCACTTAGCCGCGTGACCTTGTAGAAGGCGACAGCTTAAGAGGTATTGCATTGGGTTTGAATGAGCCACCACATGTGTATGGTTTGCAATGATGTAGTGGAGCAACTTTTGAGCTGAGAAGACGATGGTGAGGGCCAATTTCTCCTCGGGTGAATATCATAGTGGGGGACCTATCAGCTTCTGACTGATGTAATAAATCACGTGCTCATGGCGGGCATCATCTTCTTGGACCAAGACTCCAACAATGGTGTTTTCTAAGGCCAATACATAGAGAATGAAGTCTCAGGTGAAATATGGTACTAAGAGTAATGGTGCAGAAGCCAGGGCTTGCTTGAGTGCATCAACTGATTCTTGTGCTTGCTGGTCCTAAACAAAGGGGATTTTTGTGCGGAGTAGGAAGATGAATCTGTAGGATTTTGTTGCATACTTTGGTACAAAGCGGCGAAGGAAGTTGGCCTTGCCTTGGAGGCTCTGTAGTTGGTGCCGAGTTTTTGGTGAAGGAAGATCAAGGATAGCCTAAACTTTAAGGGGGTCTACCGGTATCGGCCCTTTGTGAGATACGATAAACCCGAGAGAATGGCCTGTTGGGACACAAAAAATGCACTTTAAGGGATTTAGGCGAATTTTTTACTTGCGGCAACGTAAAAATACTTGCCGCAAGTCATCCATATGTTGTGCTCGTTTTGGTGATCGAGTGGTAAGATCGTCCAGGTAGACCAATATGATATGGATTAGATCATGGAAACAATATGTCATGGTGCACTAGAAGGTGGCTCCAACGTTTTTCAGGCCAAAGGGCATTACTCAATAAGAAAATGTACCCCACGGGGTGGTGAATGCAGTCTTGTAACGATATTCTTTCTGGATCTGGATTTGGTTATATCCGGAAAAGCCATCCAGGAAGGAAAAGACCTCATGTCCAGCGCATGCATCGATAATCTGATCGATGAAGGGTGTTGGGAAGTTGTCTTTTGTACACGCCCCATTTAGATAGCGGAAGTCTATGCAAACGTGGATGGTACCCTATTTTTTATTCACGGGAACAGGATTAGAAACCCAAGTGGTGTACGCAATGGGGTAAATGAAGCCGACTGTGCACAGCTTCTCTCTCTCAGCTTTGACAGCGGTTGCTTTGGAAGGATGGATGGGCCATTACTTTTGGCATACGGGGGCCATGTGTCGATGTGGTGTTCCACAATGGATGGATCCAAACCAGGAATTTCAGTGTAAGACCAGGAAAAGATATCATGGAATTCTTGGAAGAGAGCTTTGTAGGCAGCAACTTCTTCCAGGGAGCAATATGCCTCCAGCATAATTTCTTCAACAACCTCTGGATTGGTTGAGATGTTGATTTTGATGGTTGGCAAGATGTTGGCCATTTTCCCTTCTTCAAAAGAATCTGGTGTCGGAATGGGGTTTTTGAACCAGTCGACTTTCCCATGAATGAAATATTTGGTTTCCATGAAAAACTGGTCAGACTGCGACACAAGTTCTTTGGGGAGGAAGAACAAGCGATGGTGCATGTCGTTCCATGGGTATTCTGGGGTGGTTAAGGTTTCAAGTATCTCCTCATCATTGCAGAAGTAACAAAGAGACAGGTCTGATGGACCGTCATTGGTGGTGGAGACAAGAGGATTAGTAGAACTGGACATCATGTAAATGGACATGGTGTCCGAAGAAGGAGGTGGGGGTTGAATTTCTTCGATCAGGGTGATCTCAAATTCAAGGGAATGTTGACAAAGGTTGGCTAAAGCCATTCGAAACTAGGACAAGTCTTGGTAATGGTGAGAATAGTTTCCATACAATCTGTAAAGGGTGAAAGAATGGTTTTTTCTCAATGACTTGTTTCTCACTATTGGTGCGCTTGGAAGTTCAACCACGGAGAGGTTTTCGATTGTATCCATGGCATCCAAATGCGCGTGGATTATAGGAAGCTCAGGGCAGTTCTGAGTTGGATGGACCTATTCTTCGCAGATGGTGCAAGGTGAGATCTGTCGAGGTTCAGTGGTAGCTTTTGCATTCTTTCCCTTGGCCCTTTTTGGGTGGGGTGGTGTGAGTGCGGGTGTGGTGGTTGGTTTTTGCGGGCCGGGTGGAGGATGAGACTCAACCGCAATGGGTTGCACGGGGGTTAAGACTACTTGGGGAATTGGTGGTTGAGCTGGCAGATCAAGATACCACATGGGAATTCCCAATGTAAAGTTGGGTAAGTTTAAGGTGGCCAATACTAGCTTGCTCATGACACCAGGTGGGGGAAAGAGGAAGGGAATTATGTGGACTGGAGACAAGCCAAAATAACTCCCTAATGGTTATATGTGGGAATGAGGTTATGGTTGCGAATGCGCATAATGTTGCGGCTGCGAATGATGTTTCGGCTGATGTTGATGTTGCGGCTGTGGATGGTGTTGTGGTTGCGGTTGGGGCAGTGGATGTGGTTGTTGTTTGGGTGCAGTGATGCTTGATGAGAGCATGCACAAGTTCACAGTCTTGTTTGGTGTCGGTGGTGGTGACACTAAGGGGAAAGAAGCTGGTAAACAACCCAGGGCCCACATTCAATAATGGGGAGGTTGGTATGTTGTCAATCATGGCGTTGACCAGAGGGATAACATTGGTGGGTGTGGTCAGCCCTTACAGATCAATGATGTTGATCGTAAGGATAACATTGGCAGGTGCCATTAGCCCTTGCAGATCGTTATAAGTCAGTTGGTCAACCGTCACAATTTTCCCTTTGTGGGGGGACATCATGAGACAGAAGACAGTTGATGCTACAGCTCTCATGGCGTACATATAATGTCTTATGAGGAGAAGTTTATAGTCCAAATGAGCATTGAAAACCTATATGTCAATCAGTAATGTCTTCCCGGCTAATGTGATGGGGACGTGGGGGAGGATTCCTTGGGCTTTAGTGGGATGGCCATCATAAGCCCGCAGAGTTGTGGAGGATGGTTGTAGAATTGGGGATCCAAGTTTCTGCCAGAATAGGGTAGACATAACGCACGTGGATTCCCCTTCATCCACTATGCACCAGTGCACGACCAAATTTCGGATAGACACCGGGATTTGAAAGGTAATGGTTGATGGCATTCGTGGTTCTCCATTCTCCATGTCGAATGTGATCACCTTGGAGTCAGAGGGGTTCACATCACCGAGGGTGGCTAGTAAGGATTTCCGTGGGAAAGTTTTGAGTACCTCAAGAGCGGACATGGCGGTAGGTGTTTGGGCCAAATCATCCACTATGTTGTAGCTGACAGCAGCTCTATTCGTGGTGTTTTTGGCAACCTGGCATATGGGGGGGTGCAGAAAAGGGGGTAACTGAAGAGGTGCATCGATTGTTTTAGACGTAGATGTCGCTAATGTGTCAACGGGTTTGGTGTTGGTTCTATACTGATTTCATCTAGTTTGTATATTGACCTCTTCAGTGGTCATAGCTAGTAGGTGGTGGACACCTATTTCTATCATGGGAGGTGCCCCAGAGAGTTGGGATTGGGTTGGGGAGGGGGTGCAGTTGCCGCCATTACTTGGACTGGTAATGGGTTTCGGAGCACCATCTGAGGAGGTCCTTGTGGTTCTAGGTTAGGTTGGGCTTGGTCCGTTGTATTGGTGGCATGTTGAACCTCGTTTCTAATGGCCTGTTTAGTGTGATCCATGAAGGGACACTCAAATGTGTAGTGCCCATAGACCTCGCACAATGTGCACGGTTGGTTTGTCCGCAACGGAGCATTGTGTCTTGGTGCATTTGGTCATTGAGGATTTTGGGCTGGCCAGTTTGTCGCGGCATTGTTGGGAGGATTTGGTTGTTGACCACCTCCCTGAGGTTGATTGTTTCCTTGGTTCTGGGGTCGGTTATTCCTAGCTTTCCCTTGTTGGTTATTGGGGGCTGGTTGGTTGGGACGATTTTGTTGTGCAAACACATGTCCCAATGGAGCAGGTGGAGCAGGGGCGGGGGCTTGAACAGCTTGCACCGATGGTGCATAGTAGACTTGGGTAGGTGTCGGCGCCACAAATGTGGCCATTTTTCCTGCATATTGCTGTGTCGGCCAAGATAATGCCTGGGCCTGCTGCGGTGGCGCACGTTGTGCATAAGAAGTTGTGGCTCTAGACTGGGACATCATTCTTGCATAGTCCAGAGTTTGGTTTTGGTAAGAAACACTAGGGGTGTTGCTCGGTTGTGGTGGTATTGCAGGTGGTGTCGGACGGTGATGTAGTTCATGAGAGATAGAACCTATGATGACATCTGCAGCATGGGATGCCCCCGGTGCATCCCGATAAGAGGTTCCTGCATGGGGAGCATCTGGAATGAGGGTGTAAAGGTATCCAGAATATGCATAGATCAAATCAAACTATTGGGATTTCAAGATGGCCTCCTCTTCAGGTTTGGGACGTTCAGACACAACCTCCTTTGCTATAGGTGGGAGCAAGGTTTTAAGGAACCAATCCAGGAAGATCATGTCATCAATTTGGATCTTACACAAAATACAGTGTCGTTGTCACTCATGGATGTGGTCGGTTATGTGGTTCGCAGTATTTTGGTGGCAAGATAACAAGATCTCCACCCCTTCGTCATATCTCACGGGGAGTTGGAAATATTGCAGGAACATGAAAGCCAGAGAGTTGAAGTCCGAGTACTTGGCTTGTTGTAGCTCAATGTACCACTTAGTTGCAGCACCTATGAGGGTCCATTGGAATAGTCTTAGCCTGATCAAATCGTCTACGATGCTATTTGATGAGCACCATAGATGAAATGTCATGATGTGGTTTTGGGGGCACTCCCCTGCCTTCCCTTCAAACTTGGGTATGTCTGAGGGGAGTTTGGTTGGCATGGGAGGCTAATAAGTTTGATGGCGGATAGGGTCATTTGTTAACTGAGCCAAGTCAGGAAAGTTGATACAAGCCATGAAAGGGAGGTTTGACCCAAGGTTGATGTGAGATGGGGCCACCATGGTGGTGGGATTTACAAGGACATGATGCACCTGCATAACTGGGGGTACTTGTGGCACAATTGTGGATGAGCCAGTGCCGCCAAGTGTGGTGGGAGGGATAGTGTGGGTGGAAGGGCCACTACCCCCATGTATGACAGAAGGGGTAGTGTAGGTGGAAGGGACACTGCCCCCGTGTATCCCAAGTGGGACAGTGTGGGTTAAATTCATACTGCCCCCATGTGTTGCAGGTGGGAAAACTTGGCTGGTCAATATGGGTGGCGGTAGTTGGCTTATGATGGTTTGCATGACCATGCTGGGGCCACCTGCAGGGGTGTTGGTGGTGGTTTGTGGTGTGGACATGGGTCCACTAGCAATTACCACACCATAAAATGGATCCAGGTTTGCACCAAACATGGGGCTTGATGGTGCAGTGTGCAGATCTGGTTCATACTGATATGAGTCTGAATCTGAATCAGAGGCTGTGTGGCCTTCTGATGGTGTAGAAGGTCATAGAGAATGGTCTCGATGATGTCGGTTTAATGACCCGTACTATGGTGGTTCGCCTCTTAGGCGTGAGGAAGAGCATGAGGGATCAATCATGTCAGATTTGTATGTCAAAATGGTGGTAATGATTTTTGGACCTAGGTTTCAATGGCTTCCTATTGGCTTCAGGTGGTCACTTGGCCACCAAGACTGCAAGAATACAACGCTTGGCTTTTTCCTCATGGGAGTGTTAGTCAATCAGTGGGGGTCACTGTCCGTTTTGCTTAAAAATTCCTCTCAACGGCCAGCTACTTTGGGTTCCTGTGGTACTCCTCACAATGAGTTTCTAGGCTGAGCCCAAGTACTTCCCATGGTTAAGGCAGTCAGGGACTTATGTCCTCAAAGACTCCAGATGTTTAACTTAGTGTAAATTGTAAATTTTAATGGCTCACTCAGCATCATGAACTGAGTTGGGTTGATTTATATGGTATGGTGTGTATGTATTTTGTTTTTCTATTATACCTTGTGGTTGCTTAAATGATTTATGAATATTCCGCAGATTTCATAACATTGTGAATGAAAGCAGTAGATAGTAATCATAAATTTTACACATGTACCATTTGTGAACCTGGACTATGATATCCTGACTAGGTGACTACCTTACACCTCTATTTCTCTTACACCAGGAGAGGGTGTTGGGCTCTTGACATAATGGGACTAAGCCCATCATAGATCCATAGGTCACCCTCCAGATGCAAGGTTGGTCAATAGGGAGGACATTGAGCATCGTGAGAAGCCCTCCTTCTCTACCCCCTCTACCTTCCAAGTCACCCATTTTTAGTGGCTTCAAAAAATAATAGGTGAAGTGCCTATTACTATACAAGCTTCACCCTTCGTCTTATCCCAGAATACCCCGAAGGGTGATGACTGGGTAGAGGATGAAGGGCTAGGAAAGATGTTGATTTTAAGTAAATTTTAATCAAACTTTGTTCATTAATCCATTAACCATTGATTTACACTTTGATTTACACATTCTGCAAATAAAATGAACAAAAACATAAATAGAAAAAAGAAAAGAAAAAAAACAGTTTGGATGGACAGAGGTGGCTGAGCCACACTGACAGTACTTAACTTTTAAAAAATCAAACTTTGAGTGACAGATCGCACTTTTCGAGTCAAATGTGGGGAGGAGAACACCAAATTTTCCTAGAAATAGGCAAGGGAGTCACTCAGAATCTACAAACAAAAGCAAGCTGACTTCTGGAAGGGGGTCACACCTTTCGGGGCTAAATACGTAACCTGGTTGCACCTGTCAGGCCAGAATGAGTGACCTAGTCCCCTCTCTGGGCCCGATAAGAGCGACCTACTTCAAAAACTGAAATTTTTTTGGTCCTAAGCCAGATCCGGTCGATAGTAACCTGTACTATGGCCAAATGGGCTCGGATTGGTCTTGAGGAGGCTCGGTAATAACTAGAAATGCAAATAAACAGAGATCTAAACTAGATTTTAATATAAATTTAAACTAGGGCAAAAAAACAGAAGTAAAAACTAAAACTTTGAAAAATAAACCTAGGGATCTTGTGGGATCGACCTGGTATGGTCACCAGTTCTGTAGCAAGGATTTCTCCCTTGCTACAGGGCAGGAATGGCTACCTTCTATCTATAGGACGGAATGATAGGGTTCCTGATGGTAATTCAAGAAAAATGAAACAGAACTGAAGCAAAGAGAACAGAAAAGAAAGAAATGGAAACCCTGCACACAAGGTTAGACTCCAGAAACCTGCATGCAACTTGTTAGAACATAAAATAAAAGTGCAAGAAAACTAAGTTAGAAAAACTAGAATAAAAATGACAATAAAAAAAGCTTATACCTCTTGGTGGAAATGGGCCACCATGCCCTACCTTGGAGAAGCACCTCTCTCTTGGCAATGGGGGGAGCTATGGCTCAATGGGAGGATGGATTAGAGGGAGTGTGGGTGTCTTGAGAGATAAATAGTCTCAAGGCATCCACTTGGGCAGCATAGCAGTATGCAAGGGAGGAATGTTTTGAGAGTGACCCCCACCCCTCTATTTATAGCTTTTTTAGGGTTCTAAGCCCCTAGTCAGGGCTTTAGCCCCTTTTTGGGATTTTAGCCCTTTTTGCTCAATCTTTAGCTCCTTTTAGGGTTTTAGGCTCCTTTGAGGGGTTTTAGCCCCTTTTTGGAGGCTTTAACCCCTATGAGAGATATTTAGGCTCTTTTTAGGGGTTTTTAAGCCCTTTTCATGTTTTTAAGCCTTCTTGAGGGTGTGGGGGTCAAATGGGGTCAAATGAGGGTCGTACATGGGTGTCCTTGGGTGGTGTAGGCCATGTAGATTTGAGTGAGGGATTTTTTGGGTTAACAAGTGCGTATGAATTAACTGATTTCGAGGGGAATAAGCTGTCCGAGCCTAGAAATGGTCTCTACTTGAAAAAGTAGTATGCTTAGGCTTAGCGCTTTTTCCTGTATTTTTATTGTATGTAACTTTATGTACAATAGTTCATTGGTTTGTCTTCTTATACCATCTATTGGTTGTTATAGATGTCTTCTGAGTGGTTCATAGGTTTCGCAGATGGTGCTAGTCGCCACACTTGTAACCTGGCTTCAGTCGCATGGGTTATTTACTCACCCTCATGACAGCTAGTTTCCTCTAGAGGTGCTTACCTAGGTCCTGCTACCAATAATGTGGATGAATATAGGGTTGTCATTGAGCTCTTATGGGATTCTTTGTCACGTGGCATCATCCAGCTGGAAGTCAGACTTGAGTCTCAACTGGTGGTTTCCCAGCTCAATCGATCTTATCAGGTGCGGAACCCTATTTTACTATGTCAGTTTATGCAAGTTAGGCTATTGGAAAGAAATTTTGAGTTTATTACATTCAATCATATTCCAAGAAATCAAAATTCATTAACTGATCCATATGCTAATTATATCTTGGACTAGCACTTAACACATTTTCCATAACAATATACAACAGATACATTACAAAACACATGTAAATAAAACCGGCAATATATATGTGTGAATATCTATCCATATAAATAGGTCGATTTTTTATCCTCAGATCCAGTCATAACTATATAATATACAAAAAATGGATCGAAGTCCATAAAATGCTCCTAGGTCTAAGCTTGACCACCCTGGTCATCTGGACCACCCTAGTCCCCCTGATCATCTTGATCACCTTGCTCTTGAGCTTCTTGAGCTTCCTCAGCTGCAGTAGCCTCAGCGGCGTCGATGTACACAAGCACTGCTCTAGCTACCAGCCTCATAAGGCATATCCAGACAAGTGGTATACCAACCACTAGCTCCTGCATAACGACAGGGATATGCTCAATACACAAATTAGGTACTCTTTCGGTAAGCCTGGCCAGCTTCCCCTCAAGAACCCTAATTAAGCCATGATCTTCTCCTACCATAGGATGCACATACATATGTGGATTCCCAGCAAGGCAGACTGGTCCAATATCTACATTTTAACATTTTATAGGATTAAAAACTCTTATACATATGCATATATCTTTATGACTAAAATTCATAAAAAATTAAAAACTTGAAAACAAAAATACCTGACGCTCCCCATTCTCCTCTAGGAGGGAGGACAAGGTCGTTGTCACCTCGGAAATCTATCCCAGTATATGGAAAATGCTCCAGTGCTAGTAGTTGTCGCTCCCACCATAAGTAGAATTCATCGTCGTATACACTCTGAACCGATCCATCACCTCCCTGGCGGAGGAAGATTCCCCCCCCACCTACTCATTCTAGGCTGACGGGGAGAACAAAATGGTAGAGGTATGGCAGGACTCAAACCAAGAACCCTCTCAAAGAAAAAGGCCACCAATATACTAGAATAACCAAAGTTTTTCCGTCGACCTCTTTTACAATCAGAGAGTTGCTTCTTCATGATCGGGATCACTCCCGAACACCAATCAAATAGGGATCCCTGTAGACATTCCACTGCAAGTCTCATTTTGTTTCGAGTTGCAAGGTGAAGTGATGATGACCCTGCAACCCTCACTATATTGCTTGCCAACACCTATAATGGCAAGCTGCGAATATGAACAATAGGGATGCAACTACCCCTCTTTTGAGTACTAGGCGCACAGTATGTATCAATGTAGTTCTGCGCACTTAGAAGGTCACTGCCTCTACCGGTACCTTCCAAGTTAACCAGAGCTTCACGTCATGACAAACTGGAGATAAAGTAGATGTCTTCCAAGGTAATCTCTAGAAACTCACCTTGTAGGTCAAACATACCAAGATCATGATCCCAATAGTTTATCATAAACTCTAGTAGGTGGACATTAGATCGCATAGGTGAGGTACAAAACAATTTGAGCAACCCACTTTACAGCAAATCATTTACCGTGGGGGCACTTCGAAGAGAATCTTGGTCGATGTCTTCATGCTCCCTCTCCCTCCACTCCAACACCATGTTTCAATCTGTTAACAAGACATTAATCAAACATTAAATTCATATAAAAAACTTTGATTTTGGCCCTACATAGCCTTTTTATATCTCGCACAGTGTACGCGATATCCTTCAGACATGTCGTGTATCATACGCGACTTGCCTTCGATCAACCCACGTATAAAACTTGTGTATGTTACTGTTTATATACCATACCCGCATACAATGCGTAACTGCATTGAAAATAGTTGAAAACATCATATTTTTGCCTAAAATTAAATTTTTCTTGGATCAAATGAAAGAGCATGGAGAGTAGATTTACTTGGCACTTGCGGTTTTGAGAATTGTCCACCGAGTTGTCCACACTGAGCAATTGAAGGCAAAGGTAAAATATTCTATATTGGGTAAAAATGTCAAATGGTGAGTTTTGATTTCTATTTCGAACTATTTATAGAAATATTATTTCAAAAGTGGGTTTTAACCTATAGTTCTTATTTTTATAAAAATCAAACTAATACCATGTCTTTTTTTCTCAAATGAAACAGGTCTAAGGTCACTTGAAGTTGTTTTTCGCTCATATAGGATAGGATTTGGCTCATTCATATGCATTCTTGCATTCATATCTAATCCGTCTTAACCCTATAATTACCACTTTGACCACGAACTATGGTATTTTAACTATTAGTACCCTGTCTATACCATTGTTCTTTTGTGGATAGGGCTTTCCTCACATGATTACCCTAGATTAGAACACATTTATTGTATTTTGGTACTCATGCCGCATTTGTCATAGGTTCAGGGGAGTCTCCTGAATAGGCATCCACATTGGTGGCAAGTTATCTCTTTCTCGAACCATGTGGAATAATACGAGAAAGGATCACTCTCTTTTCTATAGAATTGAGAAGAGTATTCTCAGGCATATGTTTATCACTTTTCCGGACCCAAGGGACTAAACTTACGAAAAAGGAACACCTGGTATGAGATTAGTTTTCTCTTTTTCGTGCTCTGGACCTAAACATGAAAAAGATTTCGAGTGTACTTTATGTCTTTGTCATGCTCGTTAAACAACAAGAACAAAACATTGAGTTTACTATTGTAATCCCCATCCCTCGTACTCAAATGGATCTTTCCGAGTGATCTTGCTTTCCTTCACACTCATAAAACTCAATCTATATGATGCTCTTGAAGGAGTGTTGGGTAGGTGGCAATTTAACCTTTTTCGGACCTCCCTAACTAAGTACGAAAAATGTTCACCTTTTCTTCTACGGAAGTTAAGAGAGTTCTTAGGTGGTATGTTTTATACTTTTTCGGTCTCAGAAGACTAAATTGGACGAAAAAGGACCCCCCTGGAGTCTTCTTCAGAGTTTTCAGACTCTCTAAACATGAAAACACCAAATGAGCATTTACTAGTTTAGGCTCATAAAATCCATGAATTAGTAACATTATCAAGCATTATTCCCTCTTCTCTTCAAGCTTGTCAAAAATGAAGAGAGACTCGAGTTGAATTTCCTGGACTCGTTAAAAATTAACAGGAAAGATAAGGAAGAAGTTTTCTTTTTATTCTCAGTCGGTGGTAGCATGTCATCCTTGAACACATCACTCTTTGTACTTTCCAATACTCATGTCTCAGTGTTCACTTTCAGTTCAGCTATCACTTCGAGTTTATTACTCCTCCACTTGTCCATTATACCTGGGGAATCTAATCATGTCTCCTACATGACAGATAAGTCTATTTGTATTATCTACAAAGTTAAAAGCTACCTTGGGTCATCTCTGTGTCCTGCTCACTGTTCAAGGATTTATCCCTACATCTGATATTTATCCTGATCCCATCATTGTCCTATCTGATATTACTTGTGTCTACCTTCCTTTATCTAGTTCCTAGTCACTCTTGTGGTCCATTGGAGGATCTATTTCCTTCCTCACCATAGTATGGTTTCTCATCAGCTCTTGCTGACAATGAAGACCTAGAGTTTTGACGATAGTACCTCAGGATTCACTTTCACTATTGGTGAATTCCTTTGCTTCAATTGTCAATTATCACCTATTGGTTAACAATCTGTTGAATCCTATCCATGTTCGACTTCAACACATCTATTCACATGGACTGGATTTTACTCTTTCTTTTGGATTTTTGACGAAGACCTTAGGTTCATATCAATAACCTAAGTTGCGCAAGATTATGTTGTGTTCACTTACACAGTTTCCAGATCTTTGAAGACTCATCATTATTGTATATTGTGGCTTTGATCCACCTTTGTAATATACATGGTCTTGCACCCATATCATATGATGTACTCAAATATTGTAAAGGAGCTGGTGTTCCAGTATATTGAACATGGCATCCTCAGATATGATTTTGTATATGACATTTCTATGTATTTGTTTCAGGTACTTCCTCTGCTCCATTGGACCTCTGAGTTCTCCGAGATAATGATTATGATGTATTTCGGCCATTGCTTCCCTCTGACCTCACACATTAGGGGGCATCTGTTATCAACCCAAATGGCACTTCTCCGTCTGAGCACCGACATTCTTTATGTTGGTACACAAAAGGACAAATTAGGATTGAAGTTTTCCAAAACACTATAGAGGCATGACCTAGGATGCATTTACCCTCAAACTAGCTTACCATATATTTTTTCTAAGTGTTGAGTTGCATACGCGACTATCTGCATTGCAACTCTCATACCGTATGCGAGTATTTGCATTGCAACCCGCGTACACTAGCATATGCAGGTTTCCTTCGAGCAACTCGCATGTCATACACAAGTTGCCTATATTAATAGTCATGTATACCTTGTTTTGACTTAAAAAAATATAAAATGCAATTAGATGAGATTAGTTAGACCCTAGTCCATAACTATGCCAAATGTTTCAACCATCCCAACCTTCAAAACTACTCTATTTTCCAAAGTATAAATAGAGGCCTTGGGGTGGGGACTAACCAATCAATTTTGGAGAGAAAATTTATGCTGGTGGTATATCTTCAAAAATCTTGGAGCAGCAGAACTCAGAGTCCTTTGTTTACAAAGGAGTCCTTGTCTCAGAAGCTCGGTTGTACTCTTATCTCATTCACTGATTGTTAATAAAGAGAATTCTTCTTCCAATCTTGTGTTGAGTCTATTTCATGTATTTTGGTTAATGAATGTGTTTGATTATATGTTTGATATATTGTTCATATAACCTTTAATATACATATGCATGAGATATTACTTGAAATATTTTCTCTTTGCAGGTGAAAGAGGTGCATCCCTGGAAGTTTTGGAGAGAAGAGGAGCGGGAGAAGATCGAGCTTGGATCAACTGTCGGTAATCGGGTAAGTCAAGGCTTTCTTCCTATTCCCTTTTCATTCTCTTATAAAGCTGATTGTCTACAAGTTAGTAGTAAGTTGGTAACCCCAGACCCTAGGCTACAAGGGTGCTTTATCTTGAAAAACATAGCGTTTTCATCTTCATCATCATATCCATCATCAACATCATCATCATCCAATTCGTCATCATATCCATTATCATGATCATCATCATCATCATCACCATCATTTTCATTATCATCGTCATCATCTTCATCATCATCATCATCATCTTCATCATCACAACTTTAGGGGGAGCTTAGTGAATGGAGACGTCTACATGATAGGGGGAGCAGCCAGTTGAGTGAAAAATTAATGATTTCTCCTAACACCATTTCCAAGGACTAATATGACAATTCAATATGATCCAAGGAAGTATTAAAAAATAAAATACAACTTTTTGGGCCCTGTGAAGCCTCATGTTCTTAGATTTGTGCACATGAAGAACCAAGACTTATGGACCTAGTCCAGTGTCTTAAAAGAGGAAGATCCAAACTGATTAGTTTAGTAGTTCCATAAAGTGCATTCTTTATAGGAGTGAATAATCACTCATAACCATTCTATTATAATGTTGGCAAATATTAGAACAATTTAGTAAATACCAAAATAAAGATCCTATCATCACATCTTCATCATCATCATCATTGTCATCTCCCTCTTCCTAATCAACATCTACGGTCGATCCGTGGAAAGTGGTAGGGGCTGCAAACATCTACGGTTGGAACAATATGTTGGGTATATCAATGGGTGATAAGCATTCCACGATCAGAAGTTGCTTACTCATTCATATGAAAAAGGGTTAGAAGAATGTTAAAGTTCTCAAGGTTGAGCGGTCTCGATGAAGGTAGTTTAGAGATTGACCGCTGATATTGATCTCCTCAAATAAATATGTGCAGGTTGATAGTGTTGATCTCCCCTATTATGTCTCCCCTCCTCACTCACCTCACGTTTTGACTTGATTCCTCTTCTTCTTCCTTATCTTCCTTCAGTGGGCTCTCTGATCTGCGCCTTGAGTGCGCTCAAAACAAAGAATGATCTCTGAAAGTCTCCAGACACGTCAGAGACTATCCATAATCCACCTAAAATTGGGGCTTTTGTTTGATCACTTTGAATTGAGCATCTAGGGAGGACATGATTCAATTCTAAAAATAGTTGTTGAATTTAGGGTTGATAAAAAAAGTTGCTGCCTGAAAGCATTAGGTTTACATTCTGGGGTTTTTCTTTTAGGTAGGTGCACCGAAGGATAGTTTTTCAATGTGATTGAATAATAATTATATGCACCAAGTTTTGAAAAGAGAAATGAAAATCCCTATTAATCCCTCTCATTTGACATCTAGATGTTAGTAGACTCAAGACTAAAGTTTGAAAGATAAATTTTCAAGTCTTCTAATACTTAGGTTTATTATGGTGAAGACGATGCTTAAAGATTAGGTGGGGTTTGAAATTGAATGGCTAGTTACTCATGAACTATGTCCATATGGACAAAAATATCAATTAGCTTTGTGATGGTATTTGTAACTTCTTTTTTGCCATTAATGGAAATGTGGATCCTAAAAAACTTATTTAGCTGGAAAGATAATAATACAATGCTTTAAATAGCATGTAGAGAAGTTCATTTCAAAACAGGTAAGGTAAAATGTCATGGAAAAGTTATTCTTATAATTTTTTTACTTTTATGTTGTTTATTTAAACCATTGGCTATGGCAATGATCAAGTGGTCACAACAAGGATCAACAATTTTAAATCTCCCAAGGATGTACAATGTTAGAAGTACACTAGTTTTAGGTGGATACGTTGGCACTAGACAAAGATCATCTTTTTAGTTTGTTATTAATGTTAGGGATTTGATACTTGACCTCTTTTGGCCTTGTACCATAGCAGTTCTAATAGTGGATCTCTTCTCAAAACAATTCTAGACAGAAATAAGCTTTAGCACCCCATGAGCCTACTTTCACCCCTAATTTCATATTATGCATTCATATAAGGTTGCGAATAGTTCTCAACTACTCTAATCACTTTAGCGTGATAGGAAACAAACATTTCCCTTCAAAAAATAAATAGGCAAAAGAACATGCAATACAAAAAACCAATACTCCTAATGGTTATGGCTATGTTCACATTAACAAAACAAGTGCATCAATTTCTTTCTAAATGGGCTTTTTCCCAATCTCAATTTCCATCACCGTTACATGTTCTTCATTCTCAACCTTTATTTTAGTCTCTCCTCCTCTATACCAACTCTTGAGTAATCCCCATAAAAAGAATATGGAAGTGATAAATCATATGTACATGGCTTACCTCACTAATTCCAAGTAAATGTTGAATCACTTGGGATTTCTTCTTATTGTCATTTTTTTTCTATACAATGTTTTTAATACATAATGAATTTTTTTTAACACTTAAATTCTCAAATGAAAAGAATGATTTATTTTTAAATGTCAACATTGAAGGGTTCAATTTCTCACAGTCCTTCAAAGTAAAATGAGACCTGCCCTTCAAATTTGATCCCTGGCGACTCTGGAGCCGTTCAACCTGGTAAAGGTGGTATCCTAGTCAGGTTTGGTACATAAAGGATGTCCTCACATAAGATCTGACCAATAATCATATCCCTCGACGAAATTTGTCACATTCCTTAGGTGAATATCATGTCCAAAGCATCACCGATTTACCAACCTTCCTGACTCCAGAGATCTGGCACGTGGCTTGCGTAGAAAACAGCGGGAGATCATGAAGTTCAGATATTTGAAGCAACAAACCTGGCCTCTACATGAAGCAAAGTGATGCGGCTAGCTGAAACTATTCCGAACACCACTTTTAGTGTATGTGAAAAGGAAAAGAATTCCACGTCCAAACACCACGATCCATGTGGACAACAATGTAGCATATTCAAAGGAGGTAGCATGACTGGATTCTAAGCAGAAAATAGAGATCCCTACCCACGTGTCCACTTGTGCTGCCCTTATGTTGACCAGTCATCTCTATAGCCATATTCATATTCATCACCCTATATAAACACCACGTTCCGAGGCCGATTAAGATGCATAAGATGAATCAATAATTAGAGACAATGCTCGAAGTGTTATTCTACTAAGAGATTTTGAGAATTCTGAAAGAGTTGAAATGGTGATATGCTTTGAGAATATTTTCAGTCTCAGGGTGTTGATGGTTGGTGAGCTTGATTCCACACTCATCTGTCGCTCTATTTTTTCACACTAGGAAAGCGTCAACCATCAGGGTCTAGATGTGAAGCACTTTGAATTTTTCTGGATAGTTGTACCTCCAGCTACGCAGTGCTTGGGTTTTCCTGTCCCAAGAGTGTCTCCCCAAAAACCCTTAAACAAATCACAACTTCCAAAGTCCCAGTACATGGTGACTTTGTTTAGCGGCAACTAGTAGGAGTGAATGCTCGTCCTGGGGTGGCGAGTGTCCAAAATCTTCATCGCATCGTTTGTGAACTCGAGTTCCCAACTTTTTATGAGGTGGTGAGGAGGTGGAAGACACCCCCCACTGTATGATCGATAGGAGAACCTGCACCATGGGAGGTGGGGAGTACAAAGCTGCCCTTCTCCAAATCCCCTCATACAACAGTATTACCAGGACAAAGGGCAGTTGTAGAAAAGGCAAAGCATGGAAAGGATATAAACTCCTTTTCCATTCCAGAAACCATGCAGAAAGGTGCCTTTGAGCACAAAATTACACATACCTAGCTAAGGAAACGTTGTTTATTCAATAGAAAGATAAGTGGTCGATCCTAGTGATCAGTAGTGAATCATCAGAAGCATTTTTAACGTCGTTTTCATGACCTGCAAGCTCAGAAACAGAAGCATCGTGCTTCCATCTGGACCGAGCACGCACATTAGCTCCATATATAATGTCTATTTTAATATATGTAAACCATGGCAGTAGTACCACGCTCTAAGTTGGTAGTAGTTGATTATGACTATAAACAGTTTCATGTATTGTTTCGAAGATTAGCCTCGGGGACTGAGATAGTATAAATTGCTCCCCACAAAGAAGAGAAGGGTTGGGAATTTTCAAGAGTAGAGGCTCTCCACTGTAACGTGTTTCAAGCTTTCCAAATATATATGAATAAAATTGCAGAGGAATGATAATCCTTTCATGGCAGAGATTCCTGTGTCGTATTTTTCTTCAATAAGTAACTTATTTACGTGAATGTTTATCATGTTTTTCATTCCAATTTGTATTTGCTTTTCATGTTTGAGCATTAGTGTATATGGTCCCGAATTCATCTTGTATGCTCTCGACCCATTTTTCAAGTATTTTTGAACATTTTATTCTAAATTCATGCAGAATTCACCCTGGTTAGGTGCTCTGCGTGATGGACTATTTTCTACTATCTGCTAAGATAATTGGTCCCAGCGGCCTTAAGAGAATGCCCGCCACAATTCATGGTTTGAGAAGAATGCCCACACCATGGTACCATCCTATAGCTAGTTGGTTTGGCTACCTATTCATGATTTGAGTTTTTTTTAATCTTTCTTGAGGAGAAAGATACAGGCCTGCCAAAACAGGGTTTTTCACCAGTGGATACAAAAATGGCTAAGTAGCCTCAGAAAGATGCCCACCCTAAATTATGGGTTAGAGTAAATGCCCGCAACACATGGGGGTGTTGTATATTGGTCTTCAGCCTACCTAACCATGTCTTCGTATTGTCTTGGAAGTGGATGAAGAAAAATTTATGGACCTGCCAAAAGGGTGTTTTAGGCAGATTAGACCAAATTGAGAAACAGGTCCAAGTATGGAATTGGTGTTAAATCTACCCAAGTGGCCTTAAGAAATGCTTGCCATGCCTCATAGGATGATATGAAAAATGTATTGAGAATATGAGTCTCTAGAGTGTTGTATGGAGAATACAACCATGTCACTTGCCTCACCAAACTACAGCATATATTTAAGGAAGAATTGGTCCCAACAGCCTTAATCAAAATTGGTCCCAGCATCATTAAGAGAATGCCCGCCACAATTCATGGTTTGAGAATAATTCCCACACCATGGTACCATCCTATGGCTAGTTGGTTTGGATACCTATTCATGATTTGAGTTTGCTTTAATCTTTCTTAAGGAGAAAGATACAGGCCTACCAAAATAAGGTGTTTCACCAATGGATGAAAAAATGGCTAAGTAGACTCAGAAAGATGCCCGCCCTAAATTATGGGTTAGAGTAAATGCTACCTGCAGCACATGGGGGTCTTGTAGATTGGTCTTCGGCCTACCTGAACATGTCTTCATATTGTCTTGGAAGTGGATGAAAAAAAAATTATGGACCTACCAAAAGGGTGTTTTAGGCATATTAGTGTAAATTGAGAAATTTGTGTAAGTATGGAATTGGTGTTAAATCTACCCAAGTGGCCTTAAGGAAATGCCCTCCATGCCTCATTGGATGATGTGAAATATGTATTGAGAATGTGAGTCTCTATAGTGTTGTATGGAGCATACAACCATGTCACTTGCCCCACCAGAGAGTCTCTAAGGAGGAAGATCATTGCCAACTTTGTGAAACTTTGGAAATTGACAAAGTATGAAAAAGTATTCAAAACTACTCTAAGAGAATTCCATCCATAATTCATGGTTGAATAGAATTCCCACAACACCATATCAGGCTATAGCTTGTTGAACTGACTATCTAGCCATGGTCTCAGTTTTCCTTAATCCTTTCTGAGGAGAAAGTTATAAGTCTGTCAAAATAGGGTTTCAGGATAAACCTTGGAGAAATTCTTGGACATGGCTAAGTGTTGGAAAACTAGTCCAGGTGGCCTTTGATCCATGACATTTGATAAAATTATTTTCACAAGGACATCCCTTGGTGGGCATTTCCAAACGACCTCTCAAAATCCTGTTCTCAATTTCCTTGTGTTTCTCAATATGCAAAATAGTATTTTTCCTACTTTTGGTAGATTGATATTTTGCATATGAGACCATTGTAAGTGAGCCTGAAAGTATGGCTGGATAGCCATTTCAACAAAGAACAAATCCATGCCAATCGATGAACCTATTGGAATACACCCAACATCTGGCAGGCATTTGAAAGTGGTCTTCCAAACTGCTTATTGACACTTAATCTTTTCAAACCCCAAGTCACCAAGGTGATTTTATTTTTTTCATCAAACTTGGAGAGTGAGACATCGAAAATGTGAGGAATATCATACTGACTCAACCATGCCAATCTTCTCTCCTGCAACCTCATCATCTAACCTTGGTGGGCATTTTACTGGGATAGTGTAAATGAAGGTGAGAGGCATTTTTGGCAGATTGATATCTTCCTCCTCAGAGTCTCTTTAGGAAATATGAAACCATGGTTGGATGCACCAAACAACATAGTAGATCCTATCACTTTCAGATAATTTTTCTCATCATCCTATGAGCCTATCATGTTGGTAATAGAAATTCACCTAACAATCTACAAAATTCGAAAGAATAAGTCAATGTAAGCAATATTAATCATCAATATAGCATCCATACTTTACAAATTAGATAACAAAAGCAATATAGGAAAAAATTCTACCCTTTATGTACATGTGAACATGCAGACATAAATAATTAACAAATTACATACCTTAGTATCTGTGTGAGACAAGTGTTTGATAAACCATTCAAAACCTTCAAGTTCACTAACAACATTATAACAGATAGAATATTTGTTTTTGAGCCTTCATAAATAGGTTGACATGACTTCTCGAGTAGAGGATCAGCATAATGACTATCATCCTGGTTGTCCTCATCCATTGGAGCAAATGTGTCTTGGATCAATCTATGTATCTCATCTTCCTGATTTGTATCTCTAGCATTATCTCCATCCATATCATCATTAAGAACTTGAGCAGCTTCAATATTCTGATCTAGATGTTCGTCACCCTGTAAATGAGTATTTATGCTAGTACTTGGCAAATAACTCTCTGGAAGGCAACATTTTGGGGGCATTGTCTATATATTTACAATCAACATAGTAAAATTAGTGTGTATAGAACATATCATAAAACGATAAGACATTTTACTGAAATTCATGACATGATGACTATTACATATAATACGTTAAAAATTGAATAACCTCTTACCAAGGGATGATATTGATAACCCCCTTCGGCGTGCCCCTTCTCCTTAGAATGTCTTTCAATTGTCGTTATTAAAATTATTCTTCTTTGCAAGCCCCTACAATCAAAGCAAGGGCAATAAAATTTTCTATCTCCCCTCGCCTCTAATGCCACTCTAAACTAAGCAAGCTTCCTTGCATTTTCATTCATAGTGAAAAATCCTTGTAGTGACAAGTAATTGTCTTACCTACACCATACCAAATAGTAACTTGTCAAATACATTAGATATAAGTATATTTCTAAATGCAGTATATTATATACGAATTTCTGTAAAGAAAAACATGAAAATTATGATGAATAGGATTGTCATTGATGACAACATTAATGACAATCATTTTGGAAAAATATGGTAATTTGGTGAAAAATAGGAAAATGACCAAGTATGGGGAAATTAGTAAAACTTTCCTTAGGGAAATGCACGCCATAATTTATAGGAGAATATAAATTCCCGCACCACATGGGGGTCTTGTAGATTGTTGTTTTTCCTACCTGACCATGTCTTCAGTTTGTCCTAAAAGAAGTTATGGACCTGCCAAAAGAGGGGTTTGTGCCAGAGCAAGCAAAAATGGCTAAGTAGCCTCAGAAAGATGCCTGCCCTAAATTATGGGTTAGAGTAAATTCCCGCAGCACATGGGGGTCTTGTAGTGTGTTGGTTTTTATACCTATCCATGGTATTGTTTCTCATTAAGCATGTCTGAAGACAAAGTTATGAATCTACCAAAATGAGGTTTCCGAATAAATTTTGGAGAAAGTCCTGAAAATGACCAAGTGTTGGAAAACTTGCTCAGGTAGCCTTAAGAAAATGCCTGCCACAAATCGTGTGTTGAAGAAAATGCTCGCACGATATGGGAGTCTTCTAGATTGATATTTGTCCTACCTGACCATGTCTTCATATTGTCTTGGAAGTAGCTGAGGAAAAAGCTATGAACCTGCCAAAATAGTGTTTTAGGCAAATTGGAACAAACTAAGAAAATTGTCCAAGTGTTGGAAAAACTGGCTCATGTGGCCTTGGGAAAATGCCCGCCGTACCTTATAGGTGTATGATAAAAATTATCTAAATCTATCATCCTACAGCTTGTTGAAGAGGATATCTCACCATGGTCTTAGTTATCAAAGAAGATGTTTGATGACAAAGATAATGGTCTGCCAAAATAGAGTTTCGGGTTGTTTTGCACTATTCCAGTACTGGCAAAACTGCCTCAGTGGCCTCAAGGAAATGCCCTCCCTATCTCATAGGATGATAAGAAAAATAATATGAAAGTGTTATACTATATATTGTTGATGGTTGCATCTTACCATGGTCTAAGTTATCATGTGGCGTGTTTTATGACAAAGATATAAATCTACCAAAAGTAAGAAAATTATTATTTTGCATTTTAAAAACACAAGAAAATTGTGTTAGATTTAGGAAATTGAAAAGGCATTTTGAGATTCCCGCAAGGAGGGGTTATTCTGATGATAAAACTCATCAGGTAGCATAGGAATGTTCCTTGGTGAACTAACTATCCATCCATACCTTCAGGTTGTCTTATGATGGTCTCATATGAAAAATATCAATTTGCCAAAAATAGGAAAAATAATATTTTGCATAGTGAGAACAAAATAAAATTGACTAAGTGTTGAAAACAGGAGTTTGAGAGGTCACTTCAAAATGTCCGCCAAGGGTTGTCTTTGTGCAAGTAAATTTATCAAATGTCATGGATCCATTCTTTGGTAAGTTTTCCATCTACTCATGACTTCAAGTCTCCATAGAGTGTTCACACGTGTGAAATAGGAGTCTACCAAAATGGGAAGAAATATGTTTTGATGTTCAAAAGAGGTTGAGAAGCTATTTTGAAATGCTTGCCAGAGGTTGTGTGTGTGTCAACAGATTTATCTTGTGATATCGTATTGTTCATTGTTGAAATGGATATCTACCCATGCTCGTAGGTTTTCTTATGGTGATCACATGAGGGAGAAATCAATCTTCCAAAGTAGAAGAAAAATTGTTTTTAAAAGTTAAAAACAATTTTGTCTGAGTGTTAAATTAAACAGTTTGGAAGCCTATTTTCAAATGATCTCTAGATAATCTTTGTGTATCAAAAAGTTCAAAAGGTGACATGGATCTGATCCTTGTTGAGGTGGCTATCCAGCCATACTTTCAGTTTGCATTATGATGGTCATATATGCAAAAGATGGACTTGCAAAGTTAGTGAAAATTAATAAACATAGTTTATTAAATAAGAAGCTTCGGGAATGTATTTAGAAAAATAAACAGAAATTTAATAAAAAGAATTAAGACAGAGTTTTGAAGAGACACATCTTACTATTGGAGAGATGCAATGTTTAGAGTAAGTTTTAATTGATTATTTCATTAAAACAATAAATAACTAACAAAGATTCGAAGAGGTGTCTAAGCATGATGACATGGCAAGGTGTAATTGGAACAAGACATGAAGGACAGAGATGACTAAGGACATGCATAATGACATTGACAAGCAATCATGACAAGCATGGAACATCTAGAGAGTCAAATGACCCATTTTGTGGTCAGTTGAAGATGATTTGGGAAAGACAAAGATGTTGGTGCAAAGATGACAAGGAGATGGTGACATGACAATAGACAAGCAAAATTGATGACAGAGATGGTTTCGGGCATGATAAAATAGTGGACAAGGAAAATATTGCGGGCATCTCCAGAAGATCATGTGGGCATGCTAAATGAGGAAAATTGCGAGCATGATAGAAACTATTGCGGGCATAATATATTGCCTATTGTGGGCATCTTCTCAACACCACCTACGGGCATCCCTTATGGACACCTATGGGCATCCTGATGTGAGTTGCAGGCATCTGAATACATCACCTACTGGAACCTTGAATATGGATAGTGCGGTCATAGTTATTAGAATATCAAAGACCCCCATACGGGAAGTTGAAGAAGGGTATGCAGGCATAAGAGAAGGCCAAGTCTTGGCATAAAAAATAAAATTAAAATGATGATGATGTGGAAAATTAAATAAATTTTGGTTAATGATAACAAAAATAAATGGGTGATGAGGTCGGCCTCCTAAGACATGGAAATAAAAAACTATTTACGGCCAAAAAAGGATGCATGCTTACTGACCCGTGCATAAACAGCCAAGATCCGTTGAAAGCTAGCTTTGGTTTGGCGGGTGTGATCTCTACTAGTAGTTTAAAGGATTAATTCTATTAGTTCTTCGTAGGTGCATTCATTAGATATGAGATTATGCTAAATATTTTTTGGAATGCTTGTCCAAGTGACTCCTTTTCTTAATTGCCTGCTCTGATCTGTGTCCATAAAAAATTAGATCTCCTATCGTCATATAGCCTGCCCTGCTCTGCCATAAATCCAATAATTTGAATATTTGCTTCTTGCATTTCAAGGCTTCCACCAAAGGTAGTATGATCGGCAAGTCAAAGTGATCCTGTTGAATCTATAGAAAGTACCTCAAATGGCAATATGTAAGTCAAAATAAGTTCATTTTATTTCCCGCGATGAGGTCCCAACTGTACCCCCTTTCAAATAATTAGATTCAAATAAATAAGAATGTTAAATTAAAGATAGCCATATAGCGTCGATATAGAGACGAAAGTTGACCCACAATTAAAAACGTTGATATTTCCACGGCTTTTCCGCCAAGATTAAAAAAAATGAAGTATTAATCCACAAATGTTCAAAACGTGGAAATATTTCATGGAAAAATCCGACCAAATGTATTAGTGAGTGGGGATGAATCATCTTCCTGAATATATTGGGCTAGTTGTAGTGAGGGAATAGTAAGATTGGATGGTAGGATGGCTTCCTTGCCATAAACCAGACAGTAAGGATAATTTCCAATGGTTTCCTTTAGAGTAATCTGATCTACCCAAAGAGCATTGTAAAGCTGGGTATGCCAATATTTATGATGGGAGGCCGTTGTTTTGTTCATAATGTGTATCAAGTTTTTGTTAGAAGATTCAGCAAGCCCATTTCCTTGTGGATAATAATTGGCAGAAAACTTGAGTTTGATCCCTTTTTCAAGGACATAGTGTGTGAGGTCAATGGATGTGAAATAAGATGCATTGTCAAAAACTAGATATTCAGGGGCACCAAACCTAGTGACTATTTGACTTTCCAGGAAGGATATCACTTGGTTTGTATTGCACTGTCTAAGAGGAACTGCTTCAACCCATCTTGTAAAATAATCTATGGCTGTCAGGATATACTTGTGTTGCAGCGAAGAAACAAGGTTAATAGGTCAGACAAAGTCCAATCCCCATTGCTGAAATGGGAACTAGACTGCTACTGGCTATAAGGGAAAAGCAGGTTTTTTCACTTTGCCAGCACACTTCTTACCAGGCTCACATTTCCTGACGTAAGCATGAGCATCTCTGAACAAAGCAAGCCAGTAATATCCTACCCTAATGATCTTGTGAGTTGTCGTCTCTCCTAAGAAATTCCCACCTGCGGGTCCTGCATGAAATTGGAAAAGAACATCATCAGTTTGATCCTTCTCTAAACATCTAAGAAAATCCCCATCGTGGTTTTTTCTAAACAAAATACCATCAATAAATTGATATGGAGTTGATTTTAACCTTAAAGCTCTACGTCTTTTAGAGTCAATAGTTTCAGGGAAAACACATGATTTAGAAAATAATTAATATGATCGTACCATTCAGACGTTGTATTTCCAATGGAATTAATAGAACCTGTGGGTATGGTTTCCTCCTGCTCCCACTTAATTTGCTGATTTTCAGGGTCATTTGATTGAGCGGTAAGCAGACACAAGCCTTTCCCTTTGACAATCTTTGTTGGCTTAATCTCCAAGTCATATTCTTGCAACACCATCATCCAGTGAGCCCTCTTCTCACCTAGTTCTTTCTAAACGAGGACATTTCGAATGGTCGCATAAGGAACAATTACCTTAGTCCATGATTTTAACAGGTACGGTCTATAATGTTTTACTGATTTCTAAACTGCATAGGCCTATTTATCGATCTGAGAATAGTTAATTTTGGCTCCTTTGAACGTTAAACTCATAAACTAAATGGGTATCTTAGCATCATCATGATGTTTCTGTGTTAGGACAGCTTCGTAGGAAAAGTTAGTAGCAAAGGTGTATAGTATAAAATCTTTGTTGAAATACGGAGACATCAGAGCAGGTGCTTTTGCAATGGCTTTAATAATTTCAACAAAGGAATTTATTTGTTCCTCATACCATATAAAATATACATCTTTCTTAACTAGCTGTTGTAATGGCTTAACAACTTGAGCAAAATTTGGCACAAACCTACGAACAAAATTGATCTTACCCAAAAATTATTGCATGGATTTTTGTGAACTGGGGAGGCTGATATTTGAAATAGATTCAGTGCGCTCCAGGTTGATAATAATACCTTCCTTAGAAATAATGAAACCTAAGAGCTTAACTTCTGTGACCGCGAAGATAGACTTCTTGGGGTTGAGGGAAATCCTGTACTTTCAGCAGCGTTCGAACATCTATTTCAGAGCAGACAAATGTTCATGTCATTTTTTAGAATATATTGTAATATCGTCTAAATATACAATGACAGAATTGTGTATCAAACCCCTGGAAGATATATCCATATCTCTCTTGAATGTATATCCTACATTTATCAATCCAAAAGGCATTCTCCTATAAGCGAATGTTCCCTAAGGGGTCCGGAAAGATATTTTTAGCTGATCATCAGGGCCAACTAGGACTTGGTTATACCCTGAGAAGTTGTTAAGGAGTGAAAACATATCATACCCAGCTACCTTCTATAAGATCTTCTTGATAGGAGGAACAGGGTAATTATCTTTTTCGGAAGCTCTGTTTAAGTTTCTGAAATTGACACAGAGCCTAATTTCCCCATTCTTATTTTGGATGGGTACCAAGTTAGCAATCCACTCTGTATGTCTGATAGGGAATATGATTCACATTGTCAATAACTTATTGATCTCTTTCTTTACAAAAGGTTCCAAGCTGGGATGCATTTCAACTTCTGCTGGTAAGGCCTTACTTCTGGTTTCATCAGGATATTATGATGCATGATACTGGTGTCAAAGATTCTGGTTTTTTTTTACATCCATGCAAAGACATCTTTGAACTCTTTGCACAACTTGATAAAATCTCTCCTCTCTTAATTATAGAAATCAACTCTGAGGTTGATGAAGCGAGGGTTTTGTTCAGTGCCCAAGTTGATAGGTTCATAATTGAGAGATGAACTCTGAGTCTTACAGTTGTTCATTTGTTTGAACTTGTCTTGGAGATCGTAAAATTTCTCTAAGTTGATGACCGATTTAGGGATGATGTTGGAAAAAACAGACAATGATTTATCATGTTCAGCCTCGTCAATTTCCATACCTTGAAAGGTTCCCTAGGATGAGAGAAAATCCAATATTTGTTGATCATCTTCGAATACTTTCCAATTCGTCACATTGTCCGAAATGGAAGGCCTATACATTAATTCAATTGAAAAATTTTCTAGGGACAAACCTTTTAGTGGAATCAACCTAGATGCAGTATTAGCCAGAAGATTAGCATCAAAATTCTGTGATCTAGGGACTAACTTGATGTTGAATGCTGAAAAAGAGTTAGTAATATCTCTTATCAAATTTTGATAGTTAATTAAACTAGGAGACATGCAATGTATTTGGTTTCTCACCTACTTCACTATGATCTCGGAATCTCCAACGCATTCAATTACCTTCGCACCCATGTCAATGGCCTTTCTAAGTCCTTGGACCAGTGCTTTGTACTCGGCTGCATTATTGGTGCATTCAAACTCAAGTCTACATGCAATCATAGTTTTGGTCCCTTTTGGATCAACTAGGACACAACCTTCACCAGCCCCATGTTTAGACCTAGATCCATCAAAAAATAAAGTCCATGCAATCGGGTCAATCCTAAAATTAGTGCTAACATTATATAGATTGTGTGAAATGGTGCCATATTAGAATGGTACATGAGTAACATGGTCAATTTGTGACTGGTTCTATACATTCTCTGTCGGTGAAGTATCAGCAGGAAGATCTCCAAAAAATGTGTCAAAACGTGAAGTGTTCAATGTGAGTGTTGAAGTAAGAGATAGATTCATTCGAGCCATCAAGGTCAGTAACCGTTTGCTTCATAAATGGTTCCCTACTAATATTAAGTTTATTTGGTTGTCCATTGAGGGGTAGCCATAGGTGAGACCAAACGGTGGCAAAGTAACCTTTCAGCTTCTTGGACCAATCTCTACTTAGCCACATTCCATAATTTTATGGGATGTTAGCAATCACGATGTCTATCGGCTGATGAATCCTAGGGTCAGCAGACAAACTCAACAAAACATTCCTTAGTCTTCCTACTAGCTTTACTTTAGATCTGTCTAGCTCAATAATTTGAATAGGGCAGGGTTCCCAAGTAGCATTTAATTTCTTACAAATAGAGAGAGGAATCACATTTGATGAGGCACTTGAATCTATCATGTAGTTGTGCACATTCCTATTGAAAATCTCAAACATAAGCAAGAAAGGGGGTATCCCCTTACTTCCGGGTTTCTGATTATTTGGTTTTTCATAAGAGTCAACGTTGTTGTTTTGAGTTTCCCCTGGCTTCTTGATTATCATACTTTTAAGAAGGGAATCTCTTATAGAAGGGATTTTAAGAAGATCAAATAACGAGATATTAGCTTTGACTCTTTTCAAATCTTCAACCAGGTTGTACTCTGGTTCAGGAATGGTAGTAGCCTTTTGCGGGAGAGTTTTACCTTTATTGGGAACTGATGTTGAAGGTGGTGGATCCTGAGATGGTTTCCCTTTGTACCTGGTGTTATGAGGATGTTGAAATTTGAAGACTATCTCAAGTTCTTCTTCTTCTTCATAAAAGAAACTTACAGTAATCACCTGTTGGTCTTCTTCTTCTTATTCCCATGGTGATTGTGAATCTTGGTTTGCTTGATCGTCAGAGGATTCAGGGGCGTCCTGTGTTCCTACGACCAGGGATTTTAAACCAAAGAAAAATTATTTCGAGGTGAATCCTTCACTGGGCTTGGGAGGTGGTGGATTCTGGGGAGGTTGATTAGATCGCTTGAAAGGTGGACTTGCAAACCCCGTGTTATTAGTTTTATTTTCCTTACTATTTTTCTTCAAATCAACCATCTCATTGGACATTTTTTGGAAAAGCTTCTTCACGTTAGACATGTTGAAAGGATCTGGGTTTGTAGTAGTGGTTTTGGGAAAGTTTAAAATTTTCTTGTGGGAGGTGGATGCCTGCTCAGCTGAGGTGTCAGGATTTTGTTTAAGGAAAAACATATCCTTCTCTACTTGGATGGCTTCAATGAAAGCCTCCTGCAAGGTTTCCTTACGAGCCCTTTTAACCCACATAGCTATTTGAGTTGGAATACCCTTGATGTAATATGCCACCAACAATTATTCAACAGTGAGAACGGTGGTGAGAATTCTATTTTTTAAGTATGAAAACCTCTGGTTGAAGTCTTTTACCCTTTCTTTTCCCTTGGTTTTCATAGAGGAAATCTCTATAACCAAATATTATGGGTTCTTGTCGTCCCCAAAGTTTTTAGTAAATAGTTCTACAAATAATTCCCATGATGGGATAGATCCATCTTCCAGAGAAAAATACCATGTGGAAGCTCTACCCTCAAAAGTATAAGGAAATAACCTGCAGACTAGATCTTCGTATATCACATTTCTAATTATGATTGCCTACGTAAAGGTTTTAATGTGGTTTTCTACAGAGATCTTATCGTCAGGGTTATACTTCAGAAGCCACTTTTTTCAGGATTCTTAGGTAATCTATGTTGATCACCCAGGACAGACACGGCATCTCCATCTAACCAAGGCCTATTGGGTCATTCATCAACCATTGGGATGTGTTTCTGATGAACTGAGAGGTTCTGAATCTGATGTTTAATTTGAGGAGGACGAAGAAGAAGGGGGCGAAGGTGTAGGTCCACCTATTACTATATTGCATCGAGGAGTACTTTTTCTAGAAATAATGAGTCAAAATTTAATTCAGGGGTTGATGGAGGACTGGAAGAATCATTACTTTCTTCAATGTTTTGGTCACCTGAATTATGCTTATCTTGACTAATGGTTTTGGAGACGCCTCTCAATGAACCTCTGTCGAATCCTGGAAACGATATCGGAATTACCTTTTAGCAATTGTTCAATTGTGATCGGCCCCAAAGTAGGTGATACAAGGACGTACCTACCCCCTGAAGTTCTCTGTTCGGTAATAGAAGTGACAGGGATGGCGTTTGAATCTTGTACTGGTTATTCCACAGATGAAGATGCCTATGTGTGACTACGAGTGACAATTGGTTCTCTTGTTAGAGGAGGTTTTTCGGTATTATTTTTAGGCATGGTTTTCTTCTGGCCCTTCTTCTAGCGCCATTTGTCAAAGCCTCGATTGGGTAAGTTGTTGGAATGGGTTCCAAGGCTCACAACAGAGGGGGAAAACCTAGACTGAAAGGCTTCAAAAGGTCCTACGCAAGGAAATTTATATCCTCAGCCTGTTTGGAATAGTAATCTCCCACGGATATAAAGGCCTCCGCTGGAACTTATGGTTTTGATCTAAAAAGGATCTTTTTCCTAATGAAGGAAAACTGAATGTGTGAGATAGTGAAAATAAAGTGAATCTAACTAAGAAGGAAAATCTAATCTAAGTCAGTACTACTCTGAGAAGGTGTCTTGCTCGTTTGCAGATTAACTTGAAATGAAAATAGATAAGTGTTTCATCAATTTAACATAAATGTAAAAGAGATTAATTTTCTCATCAATTCAAATTACTATCAACCAATTAAAATTGATTAACATTAAATTTTAATTGTTTAGTGCATTCAAGATTAACCTGCAAATGAAATGTTAATTAAAAAATTAACATTAATTATGATATTTCATGTTGAATCATTTGCAAAAATAGATAAAAGTTTTAGTTGAATAAATTTATTAAAATCGATACATACATCATAAGAAAAGAGAAATATAAACTATAGATCAATGTAATTATTAATTTGCAAAAATATTAAACATCTATGGTAAATAATCCGAAATGGAAAAATCAATATTTATCAAAGAAATTTGGTCAAATAAACAGAAGAAAATTTAAGAGAACAACATAACTGTATTATAAAAATTCTCCAAAAAATTACAAACCCTGCATTGACGAGAGTGTCTCCAATCCCTTGAGCTGATTTTCCCCCTCCAAACCCCCCCCCACTAGTACATGAGAAATATACCCTTTAAATAATAATTACAAAAGAACGAATCCCCATGAAACTGGGATCATTAAATCCACAAGAAACTAATATCCAAGAAAATATTTCCACCTAGTCCAAATCCCTAACAATTCTTCTATGTTGGGATAATTCGTTGACTCAAACCCTAGTTGGTCATCACACTTGAAATTTTCCATTTCATTTTTAGATAGCTTGTGCCAAATGAGGATAAAAATGTGGATCTTCCCCTCAATAGCAAGAGGTTGTCTTATCAATTGATCCACGTCTTCAATGTTGATATAGTCGAGCCCTTGAATCTTCTCTTTGGCCTCGTCACATCGACACTCAACTTGTTCAATCACTAATTTTGGTGGACAATCATTTTCAATAAGATCCATGGTAGGGAAGTGCAATTTTTCCATAATGTTGTCCACAGCATACCATCTCCTTCCACACATATTCTGTGCCTTCTGGATTGTCTCTTCAATCATTTCATTTAAGTCAAGCCAGGAACACAATACGGTCATGACTTTATTCAACTGAAAACTATTGAGGATAGTGATATCCTCTGGTCTATCCTTCATACACCTATTCCAATCTAGAATATCATCATAATCCTTAGAATCTTGTTCTCTCTTGGCTACCTGGTTCTCAAGGGTGACAGACATTTTTCCAAAAGCAACATGAGTTTCCAAAATGTCATCCAGAGTTTTAAACAATTCAATTAATAATTCATGATGTTCTTGATTGGTCTAGATGGCCAAGTCCTTAAACTCTTGCTGGGAAAACCCGTAGAAAGCAGAGGAAGTTGCACTTGCAGTTGCATCTTCACATTGTTTTTCAAGTATAGCTATCCTTTGTGTAATGGTGGCATTTATAGTCCATTCATTTTGCAATTCATCTTGGAGAGAAGTATTCTTCATCTATAATTCTTTACACCTGTCCTTAGATGCCTTTACAAGATCAGCAACATAAGCGTTATGTTCCCTTTTAGTTCTATCCAACTCTTCCTCTAGCTTACTTATTTCTTCCTTTCTACTATCAAGCTCCATGTTTAAGGTGTTAACTGCATCAAGATTTGCACCTGTAAATGAACGTAAATTTGTAGTTGTATCCACTGCATCTACCTGGGGATCACCAAACTGTTGAGTCCAGATTATTTGATTGGTAACAGGTACTTCGAAACCAACTTGATCTCTTCTTCTCTTATTTCCTTTTCTAACCACTGCCTTAGTAGACTTGCTGTAAAAATAATACTTGAGAGGGACTACAATATATTCATCAAACTCAGTAACTGACTCAGTAAATGAGGAAGTCCCAATTAATGTTGAAACCAATGAAGATGTCTGAGTAATGATGGGAGGAGGCATGGGCATAGTAATGTGAGAGGAAGGAAAGGGAGAAGAGATGTTTTGAACAAGTTCTAGCTCGTAGGTTTCAAGGAATGGAATGTGAACATTAGCAGTTGGAAGTGATGATGAGGGCACTAAAATTTTGTCAGGAATAGGTGATGATGAAAAGATAAATGAAGGTAATCGCAGAGGAACTTTCAAGGACTGGTTCTCTGTAATAGTATATGGAAGCATGGGAGGTTGGACTGATATAGATGGGATAGGAGCAGATGTAAATCTCAAAGTATGATAGAGTTGAGATAGCGAGGGTGATGGGATTTTTCCAACAGGAAAAGTTGAGAGAGTCTGGATATATGAGAGGAGAAATGGTGAAGTTGAAGAACTAGAAACGGAAGTGGATTATAGAATCCTTGGAACAGGGATAGCATATTTCATTTCATTACCATTGAAAAAATCTGTAACTGTTTGCAAATGCTCAGTTATTTTTTCGACCACAGGCACAAGGGTAAGCACTTCTTCTTCGGTATCACAGTCAATCAAGTCTATGGTAGGGATTTGAGAAGCAATCACCTGAATTTTATGTTTCTTAAACGGCTTAGTATCAGCTACTACTTGATCATCACCCACGTGGTTAGCTTCATTAGTTACCTGAATATCAGCAGTAGGATTGATAGCTGCAATCACCTGAGTGTCTAATACTGAGGTCATCTATGCTAACTTCTTCTTTGATTGCTGGAATGTCTGCATCATAGCTTTCAATTATTGAGCAATCTCCACCTGTGGAGGTCCTTCCATGGGGATTTTACCCTTTTTCCCATCTGGGTAAGTAATTATTAGTGGAACTTTTGCTTCCCGAGCTTCTTTCTCTTCTTGTCCTTTCTTACCTTTTCAAGGATGTCCATCTCCATTTCCCTATAACCTAAAACCCTAGTTTTAAGCTCTTGTTGATGTATCACCTCACCTTAAAAATAAAGACTTTGAATGATTCAAAATCTATATCCAATATGTCTTCCAAATATCCATAGTACCTCAAATCTGATGTGACTAGATGTATATCACCCCTGAGAGAAATATTAATCCCTTGAAAAATTGTAGTTATACGACTATCACATGTTTTCCTCTTGTCATCCAATTGTTTCGTGCAATATTTTCTTTCATTGCACCACATAGCCTTATGATGCTTCACTTGCATTCTCAACATGTTAAAAATGGAATTTCAAGATTTGGAAAGTATATGAATAAATTAATTTGCAAGAAAAAACAATTATGGGATTTGAAATATAAAAACTAAATTGAAATGATGCTTACATTTCTATCTTTTGTAACATATGTTATATCGATTTTATGTTGGGTTAAATATGTATCATGATCCAAATAATCTTTTATTAATCAACTCGACCACCCTATTCCATGATGAGGCACCATAAACTTATTCACGCCATTCTATCCATCTCTTCATCCAATCAACATTGTTTGCAACGTATAAATGAATTGCATCCCACTTTATACTACCTATATCAATCACAAAAAAATGATTTAGTTAAACAACAAAGCTACTAATCAATCTACCATAAGCATTTATGGAGATATTAAATACAATCAAATATTTACCTTTCACTTTTCTCCATATACCTAAATCCCTAACAATACCTCTCCTTTAAATTTGTTGATGGATTTGGTATCCCAAAGGAGTGGCACATCCATATCACCCATTATTTGGGGCAAGTACTCACTAAAATATGCAGTGGATTGATATAGCATGTATTCTTTAACCATTGATCCTTTTATGTGTGCTCTTTTTCTAACAAATCCCTTTAATTCTTTCAAGTGCCTCTCCATCAACCACATTGACCTTGTGTGTACAGGTCCATGTATTTCAATCTCTTCCACTAGGTGTATGAGGTAGTGTTCATGTGCATTGAAAATGTTTGGAGGCAGATACTTTTACATCTCACACATTAGTTGGGGAATTTCTCTTTTCCAATACTTGATATCTTCTTTATGTATCTCTTTAGATGACAACCACCTACAAGTGAAAAGAAATGTAATGTATCACCATTAATATAAATAAGGAAAGCAAAGTAAGAATTGACTACACCGTCAATAATTCTAACTCTATGCATACCTCATGTAGTTGACAATATCATAAATAATCTTCTTTATGTTGTTGTCAAAGCTATTAGGAAGAGCTATAGGTAGAAAGTACTGCAACAAGGACATAACATATATTAGTAACAAATAAGGTATAGAGCATAACATATAATTGAAATAGAGATAAACATTAATTGCTAACATATAAGGTATATATCATAATATAATCAAACTTGCAAAATCTCAAAATTTCATAAATGTATGCCAATCATGAGTTTTAACCCCACCAAAATTTCCTTGCTTTGTTAATATATTGCTTATGTTTGAACTGAAACAAGTGGGACATTTTATCTTCCATACAACCTCTTTTATAGCAACGCTCTCTTGCTTTGTTAATAACAATGGTAGATTGGTTGAATTTCCACTACCACAATGATCCTTCAAATGTTGCAATGAGTTGGTTTCTTTAATGTCACTTAAAAAAATTGTAATTTTTTTCCTTTTTATTCCTCCCATCTATAATTTTCCACAAGAATTCTATGGCATTCTTTCCAATGTGCATTGTGTCAAACAAATGAGCTATTTGTAGGTGCTCATAGTATGGAAACCTACTGAATTGGGAAGAGTATCGTTTCAAACCCCATGGAAGATGACTGTGATGACCATTGAGAAGTATCAATGAAATATTAATTTTTTTTAGTATTCATACTAAGTATGGAAATCTAAAAAGAAATACAAGTGACCCAGAATGTAGCAGTAACTACAAAACAAGTATTGCTTACCATGGATCTTCGGAAATTCCTTTTCATAGTTGAGGCATCATTCTTCGTGGTTTTTTTCCACTCCATTACTTTCCATTAAAGTCATTTATTTCAGAAATCCAATACATAAGGTCCTTATGGAGAAAATGATTGAACTCATTGTACACCTCCTTTCCCAAACTTCTTGACCGTCTAGATATTGTTCTTGGACCACATACTAGACATGCATAATTTCCCTTTGTTTGAACCCCCACAAGTTATGGAATAATGAATTAATATATTGAATTCCATAAATTATAAAAATAGATTCAATAATAAATGATGCATAGCAATAAATGACAAATTTACATACCACAAAAATGTGTAAGACCGGGTGAATCGTAAATTATCCATGTAAGTATTCCATGGAACTGAAATTGCTTTTGGCTTATAGGTTTGAAGATGTCATACATACTAATGTTGAACCATAATTTTAAAATTTCATCTATAGGAGGCTCAATATAGGCATCCATATCTTTCACTAGGTGTTTACCTAGTAGTTATTTGAAAAGTAAAATACATAATTAATAAGTTCTCATTCATGCAACAATAAAAAATATGGATTTCTTATATTGTGTTAACATTCTAAAAAATATGTACTTGGAACAATTAATTCCAACGTGATGTGCTCCCTTTTAATTGTCATACATGGAGGAAGGTTATTATATAACAAAAACTAGCCAAACCAAGTAAATGGTTCTAAGCACTCCAAATGGATTGACACCATCAGCTACCAATTAAAGTCTAACAATACATGGTTCTTATTTAAAAATTAGCCGTATTTCATTAATGTCTATGAATGTAGATCCATATCTAGGCATTCACATGACACCATCTACACTTCTATTTCATGCATGGCAAGCCATAAATTCTGCAGTAGTTTTACAGACATATCGTGATTGTCCGATTAGAATATTTACAAATGCATACTAATGCATACTAAAGAAACACACTTTAACTAACAGATATATTACACAAGTTGATCTTAACTAACTCCTAAGTGTCTAAATATCCTAACATCCCCCCTTAAGAACAACTTGGGATAGGATTGAAGGATTTACAAAAGTGACACTATTAGGAGAAGGAAGGAGGAATTAGAGCCTATCCCCCCTTAAGGACACATTCCTGAACTCGTAACATAGATCGAAGTTTAGAAAACTTCAATTCTGTAAGAGACTTGGTGAAGATGTCTGCAACTTGATCATCTGTAGGGCAATAGAGCATTTCAAGAACACGATCATGAACAAGATTTCTGATGAAGTGCATGTGTAGCTCAATGTGTTTGTTGTGCTGATGTAGAACTGAATCTTTCTTTCCCAATCTAAGTATGCTTGTGACCTTCTTCGTCGCTTCCACATGGAATATTGTAAACCAACCCCTTCTCCCTTCCAGTTTGGAGTCAAACTTTCTGCCACTTGTACTTCTCGTGAAGTAGATGCCACCTTGTATCATCAGCTTGTTGGTAGTCTTTTATACTTGACTCATTCCTGTCTTGACCTCTCCTTTGTCGTTGGTCGTGTTGCCCTTTATATGAAAACTCCTCATGAAAGTCACTAGAAAGCAGCAAAAAGAATACTTCGATATATTCGAGGTACAATTCAGTTTGGGATTCATTACAGTACAGGGGGGAAACCTTTGTTGGTTGGTTTCACTGATTCAGATTGGGTCGGCGATCCTGATGATCGAAATTCTACTGCAGGTTATGTTTTCAGTCTAGGATTTGGACCTATCACTTGGGCTTGTAAGAAACAACAAGCTCTTGCTCTTTCTTCAGCAGAAGAAGAATATCGAGCCGCAGTTAATGCCAGTCAGGAAGCTTTATGGCTTCGACAGATCCTTTCAGAGTTTGGATTCGAACAGCAACAGCCTATTCCACTTTGGTGCGACAATCAAAGTGCCATCAAACTTGCCAAAGATCCAGTTCTACATCAGCATAGCAAACACATTGAGCTACACATGCACTTCATCAGAAATCGTGTTCATGATCGTGTTCTTGAAATGCTCTATTTCCCTACAGATGATCAAGTTGCAGACATCTTCACCAAGTCTCTTACAGAATCGAAGTTTTCTAAACTTCGATCTATGTTAGGAGTTCAGGAATGTGTCCTTAAGGGGGGATAGGCTCTAATTCCTCCTTCCTTCTCCTAATAGTGTCACTTTTGTAAATCCTTCAATCATATCCCAAGTTGTTCTTAAGGGGGGATGTTAGGATATTTAAACACTTAGGAGTTAGTTAAGATCAACTTGTGTAATATATCTGTTAGGTAAAGTGTGTTTCTTTAGTATGCATTTGTAAATATTCTAATCCGATGGTCATGATATGCCTAAGATATAAAAGATACAAGTATCTATGTATCTGTCTAAAATAATAACAAGTACATCAAGATGCATAAGATATAAAAGATACACGAGACACAAATATTTTCACCCAGGAAACCATAAAGGAGAAAACCCCGCAAACTTCTTCAGAATTGTAAGATGATCAAAAGAAGTAATAAGAAGTATTCAGCAGCTATCTGTCTCTCCTCCCTTTTCTCTCTCTCTCTCTCTCATGCGAACTTGAGAGTGTGAGGTGTGTATAAATGAGGGAGAGTGATTCCCTATTTATACCCTTTCAAGTCACTGACCAAACATAAGACTAGGGCCCACATGTCTTCCTGAACAAGGTCGACTTCTCCCAGAGAGACTCCAAATACACATTACATGATGTTACACTTGGAACTATTTCCTCGACTTATAATGAAGGTTGTACCTCAAGGTCTAGACACAAGTAAGACATCCTGTAAGGGGGTACACATCCCCAATGGGAGTACAACAACACACAATGATAATACACATCAAAATATATTCTGAAGTTACAAATACATCAACAAATATAATCATTCAACCATGCTTGAAGCCATTGCATCATAAATCTAAGGCTCTATGTTGTGAGGCTCAAGCCACAATCCCTAATGTCACCATAATGCATTAGGCATCTTTCTAATATTCCGTGAGGAGGAAGGAACTTACAAGGATGCTTGAACCCTTAACCATAGTAGCTTTTGGGGGTTAAGCCTCCTCTTAACACCATATATATGCTCAAATGTTCAAATATGTATGTGTTTATTATGCTAAGAAATGTATTTATAGTTCAATATGAGTTAGATGTATCTTGTGAATATTAACATCGATGTAAATCTATCTCAACTTTAAACCTATCAAGTATCGAGAGGGATCTAATCTCTTGGAGTGCAAAACTTGTGATCATTTAAGATAGATCTAAGTTGGTCGTAGTCTCACTCAACTCCATAGAACTCGGAATTCACAACTTATGCACATGTGGACATGTAAAAATATAATTTTGCTTATTGTTAAGATATTTATATTTGCATTACTATGTAAATATCAATATATAACATTTCTATTTATGTGTAAATCTAACATTTCTCTTTTTACTTCTCTATAAAGTAGTTTTTATATTAGGTGTATATATGAAATCTCTCTTTTCAATATATATATATATATATATATAT
>LPNX010968696.1:104114-125024 GCA_001517045.1 Pseudotsuga menziesii
ACATAAATAAAAAAAATATTAAATATTAAAAATTAAAAAATAAAAAGTATAAATTGCATATTGACTTAAATAAAATATAAAAAAAATAAACTACACTAGATCCATTTTAAACCGAGATCTATCAAATACCGAGAGGGGTCAAAATGGTAAAAAAATGTACACCTCAAGAAATTGGATCCCTCTCAATGCTTGATAGATCTAGGTTTAAAATGGGTCTATGCTAGTATATTTTAAAGCCCATATATAGCGATCTAAACATTATCTTCACAACAACGTCTCCTTTATATGTATTGCAAATGTATTTCATTATTCTTGATGCAATTAACATTATTTTACATCAACAACGATAAATAATTTAAAATAATAATAATAATTAAAATTCCAACCGACTTTTTTGACATTACAAAAAAGTTATAAAAAATATTTACACCTTCATAAATTTGATCTCGATAAATTCAAATATAAAATAAATATAATAATTAAGTATATACCATAAAGAAAATCTTGATTTTGATAAATTCAAATATAAAATAAATATAATAATTAAGTATATAACATAAAGAAGATCTTGATTTTGGTAAAGTCCCCGATTTCCATGGTTGTCCATGTCATTTTCACTCTTGACATAACATGTTATTCCACATATACATGCCACTAATCTCATACACATTTTTTTTCCTTTTGAGAGAAAAGTAGCATATTATGACTTGTCTTAGCAATATTCACAAGTCATGCATGGTGTACTTCCTATTAAACTTGCTTTGTCACCGGTCAAGGAATCTTTTGGGTAGCGTCTGTTTCTTTTTGTCGCTACTTAAGCCCTCATAAGTAGTCACTTTACCATGTAATCATAAGCCTCACTTACTCCCCCATCTTTTTAAATTTCAATATACTTTTTATAAAGACCATGTCAATGACATTTACTGTTACACTAATATTTTATGCCTAAATGTAACCAATGTCAAAAAAATCAAATAAAGAAGCGACTCTATGTCCCCTTGGTTTGCAGCATCCCTAGGACGGTGACCAACTTCATGTGATGGCTCCATGGTGGTGTTAGTTACGATGCTCCATTCTTCATCATCATTACAAATGAATTTGGAGACTCTACCAAAATGAGATTGAGATTGAGATTCCCTCCAACCAATGACGAGGCAATAAGTAATTTGTTTCTTCAGCAGGCAGTTAGCTGTCAACAAATGACCATCAAAAAAAATCTTCCTCGATTGCAAGTAAAGGAATTGAGGGGAAAGTAGGAGAAAAGTTTTGTTGTAGAAATTATGTGAATGGAATGTTGTGTTGACCACCTATCACCCCCCAAGGGAAATTTCATCTATGATTAACCTATAATTGAGTTGAAAGACTAAATTTTCCATGGGGTCTACTAGGAATATTAAATCATTAGCCCCTATCTACCTTCCTATTCACCTTCACCTTCCCCAAAATAATGATAATTACTTCTATTGACATAGTCTTCAATCCCCTTTTTAAAAAAATTCATGGAAACTAGTGCCCCCTTAAAACTCTCGTGAGAAGGAGTGCCTAGGCAATATGGAATGGAATGACTATATCTGATCCCATCCAACTAATCTGAAACCTGAAACCTCCTTTAAGGATGATAAAAATTTCGTTGACTTTATAAAAAAAACATGAAATGCATTTAATGTGGCCACATGCTTGCATTCTAATCCAATCTTCTAGAGTTAGAATTCTATGTTTTCTAGCCATGGAATTCCAATTAAGATGTATTTTTAATTGTTTAATTTTTATATGGATGGAAGTGAGGTCTTTCCTACGAAGGGGTGGTGAAGATTTTTATGTCATACATTTGTCATATGTATGAAATATTAATATTAATTAGATTTTAAAACCATGTTTTCTAGCAATGGAATTTTAAGATGTATTTTTTATTGTTTAATTTTTATATGGATGGAAGTGAGGTCTTTGCTACGAAGGGGTGGTGAAGATTTTTATGTCATACATTTGTCATATGTGTGCAATATTAATATTAATTAGATTTTAAAAAAATAAGTGGGAAAAAAAAGTCAATATATTATTTTATTATTATAAATTTATTTATAAATAATAAATATTATAAATTAATTAATATATTTTCGAAAGATGTGAAAAGAATTTTGAAGTAAATGAAGGATAGATACAGAATAAAATTTATTTTAAGTATGGATTTATTAAGTATTGAGAGAGAATAAAAGAAAATTAAGTTGTACATATCTCTTGATGTTTAAAAAATTTGGGATTATTATAGATTTTTGATGGTTTATTTTATTACTAGCATACCCACATAGTTTGTGGTTGGATCATGCTGATAGGAATCAAATGGTTGAGAGATAGTGATTGAATGGAAGACAGTTTGGAATTTGTTTTTTATTCTTCATATTCTTCTATTTAAATGGGTTCGACTTTGAGTTATCCATGCCTAGCTACATGTTATTGACGACATTATTCATGTTATCCATTTGTCAACTATCAGTTATTTTTTATATATATTTTTTTAATCTCATATTCTTCTAGTTATTTGTTATAAACTATTGGTTATCCACTCTTCAGCTATAAGTTATTCATGCATCGCTACTAGTTATCCATTTGTCAGCTACTAGTTATTTTTTATATTCTTTTTTTTTATAATTGTTTATTTCGAATTTTGAATTACTGGCATAGAATTAATCTCGACAGTACACTTGTCTCATCCCCATCCATAGATGAAAAAGCATAGGTCGTAGTCCACCCCAAATCTCAACTAAAAATGCATATCGACATAATTATGTTATTTTTTGTTATTATAATAGTATTTTCATCTTTAAATTTTTATAATATTTATGAACATTTTTTTCATTTTACATTACAAAACTCAATTTTCTTTCCTTTTGATTTATTGACATTTCATTATGCTACACGTCTCATCCATATTGGGTTGTAAAATATACCTCTTTTCTCTCAATGCAACAATGTTTATGTCAAATAAAATGGTCTTCAATTCCATGAATAAGAATTAGGAAGGAATTAATTAGCTTACCCTACTTGTATTGTCAACATAAACAAGGCAAAGGTTGATTGCATTGCTTGTTGGCCTTGGGTAAAATTTGAGATATTTTGGGTACCAGTTTTGAAGAAATGGTCGAAGTATGAACGCGGTTGCGATGAAGTGGTTAGACGAAGTCCAACCAAAAGGGTGGTTAGGCGATTAGAAATTTTGTCCACTTATGTTTATGGGATCGAGTAGTGGGTGTGGGTAAAAAGGCCATCAATGGGCCTATAAATATGTAACATGTTGGGACTTTTGGGGTTAGACGATTTTTTAGAAGAATATAGACTTTTTGTGTTATGTCGAAGGTTGTATGTACTATTTTTTCAAAGTCTAAGTTGAGCTAGAGTCACAAGTATGAAGATCGATCTGCAGGGTGTGTGTGCATATATGATGTAATAAAGATGTCGAGATGTCTATGATGTGTGTGTGCATACCAAAGTGCTCAAGATGTGACTCTTTTATAATAACAAGCGCTTTTGTGGTTTGTCCCATCTTTGGTTTCCACGTTAAATCTTTGGTGTCTATTGTGCATGATGTGTGTGTTGAATTGTTATTTTTTTAATGCATAAATGAATAACTATGAATGGATGAACTGTTACTCGAGTGAATATCTATGATGTCATGAACTTAGTTAAATGTAGTGAATGAATCTGAGAACCTTTGTTCCAGTGTCTGATATGTTGAAGTTAGATTTGTCGGAGTTATGTCTCTATTGTATGGTGAAATTTCCCTTCACTACTGTGGAGACCTGGTTCCTACAATCCCAATAAGTTCTTTAGGAGAGACTTCATCTGCTCTGCAGGTGTTGCCAAAAGGGATAAAACCCTTTTGGGTCAGTATATTGGGTTTTGTTGGTACGATGTTGTGTGAACCTGGGTTGTGTTGAGATTGTGTCAAAAAATGGAACTGGCAACTAGAATGTAAAGTTATGTATACTCCTTAATTGCAATCCAGATCATGGTGTTTATCATTTTGTGTATCAAACGCCCTCATTTACCAACATTTAAGACCAAATTCTTAATGTAAATGATGAGCATTCTGAAACTCTTAAAATAATCATATGCCCCCTATAAATCTTAAGTTGGTTGTTCAAATCAAGTTTTGCAAGCTTTGTTAGTAGAAAACACATTTATTATGAAGCTATGTTAGCCTTCTACCTCCTAATTTGTGGTGCAATATACATGCTATTGCAATTCACATGCCATGTCCAAGGACATCAACTGCATATTTTTCCCAATGTCATTAACAAAGGACTACAACAAATACTTTTAGGTAGAGGTCAAACATGTGTTTTCACCTAAAGAGGTTATATCAAATGATCTCATGACCTACGCACATAAATTGGATCAAATCCCACCTCCATGTTCTTCAAAATTTAATTAAATTATCTCATGACCCATGCACACATAAGTTTATCAAATCCCGCCCCCATGTCCTTCAAATTTTAAGTCGGGGGGTAATAGCTTGAAAAGTCGGGAGGTGAGTTTCAAACTCTCCCCACCCAGTATCATATCTCCAATGAGACATGTGGCATGTTGTGTCTTAGTTGAGAGTACAGGTGTCCTCCAGATGAGATGTCTCGACTCTAGGTTGAGGCTAGAGTTACTACTTGGTGTGGCTTATAGGTTGTTGCAACTAGCCTAGGGTTTATAGTGGCAACCAACTAGATTTGAACCTAGGAATTACTTAGGTAATCTTGACCAATTACCAATTTCCCCAGAACTAATAAAGAAGAAGATAGAATTGTAGACAAACACCTTATGCACATAGCTCCATAACATTGAAAATGTGACTTGGGGGACTATGGGTACATTGCTAATGCCTTCCTCAATGAAAATCCAACTTACTTTGATCTAAGGAATATGCATTTCTTTCACTCAATTTCATTCTTCACCCATAATGCCACTGTAATGTCCCCGACCCTTCGACCGGCAAAGAGGACGCTACCGATGTTGCTATCAATCCGGGCAACTAGCCCCATTAACATAACAATAAAAATTGAAATGCTTTGAACTAAAACATGCATACATTATTACCATACAACGGAAGCAAAACCATACATTCAAGCATTTAACATGTTCATTGTAATTCATTATCAAATGTAATTGCAGGGATTTAGACAGAAGAATACTTATCTTATGAAGAAGAACGCCCCGCAACCAGCTATGTCGCTACAACGTTCCACCCAACCATAGGCCAGTGTGCTCCTTAATCTCTCAGCAACACTACCATCCTCGAGCTGGGCATGATTCCCATAAGGAATAAGGAAACTAAGCAGGCTCACACATAGCCAAAGATATGTCAAAACTCAGTCAAGCCAACACGGTTGGGTTTATCAGACCAAGAGTACACAAAAACACATAACCAAGCCAGCAAGTTAGGTTTATCAGGTTATCAGGAGATGGAAGCACTATTTGCTAAGCTAGTGGGCTCACTGAAGAGATAAGGATGCCTACACCAGAACTAGATTGACTCCTAAGACATCCACACACACCCAACACAAGGAATCATTCCCTTCTCTGCTGCACAGTCCCTCAGGCCATGAATTCCCTTCCAATGCTATTCAGGGGGGTGTAGAGAAGAGAGCCATCCCTTTAGCTCTGTCTATGAGGCTCCTACAAAATAATAGGTTTGTCAAGTAGACTCCTTTCCACTCCTACACAGTCAAAAGACCAATTGCATACATAACAATATACACAATTTATGGGTTGAGGAAAACAGTTCAACCACAAAATTAATTGCCAAGGAGGGTAAGAACAACCCACTAACTGCAAATCGTATCCCAGGGACATTTTGGCCCTAACGTGGCCAAAAACGAAATCAACAACAACACCCAAGAGGATGTGGCCTCTCCTCTAAATCACTAGGAAACACAAAAACGATTTTCAGCTTGGCAAACATTGGGGAAAAGCAACCAAAAACGTTGGGGAACCCAAAAACGGATTTGTAGATGGAGAAAAACACCAAGGAAAGAAAATACAATTTCAACATTTGTTTAATGGCTTCCTAGGGCCAAAATCGACCTCTGCAAAAACCCAAATTGTGTTTTTTATTTATTTATTTCTGAAGGCATCTATGGCCATACGGGAGCCAAAACGACTGTTATAAACCCCAAAAACGTGAATCTAGCTTCTTGGCCACTCAACAAGGTAAAAACAGTTCCCAACCATTGAATAATCCATGAAAATGTAGGAAAAACATAAATATTTCTTTCCCACTTACTGAACAAATACCAAAACGAATTTCTGGGCATGCAAATGTGAGGAAAATGACTCCAACATGAAGGATGAACACACAGGAAGCTTCAGCTGCATGCAAGAATCCCACGTGAAGGAGAATGGGTGAGAAAAATGGAAGTAATGGGTGAGTAATGGCTTGGGAATGCATTCCCTAGCATTTACTTGCCCCACAAGTAAAAAAAAACGTTTTTCAAAAATGGGTCCTCTGCCCAATTCGAATTCCTACCCATACTCTTCCCACTCCATGCAATAACTAACTCAACCACATTCTTGCAACATTTGACATTTGGCTTTTCCCCATTGGCCCAAAGGTTTAAATAATTTCCCTTTCTATTCCTTAGGAAAATCATGCCCCCATCTCATTAATTGTTGCATTGACATAGCTGGTTGTGGGTTTTTAATTAAATTGCATATTTACATGATGCCCAAAAATTATAATGGGTCGGTTAGCACAAAATACCATCGTCAACGATTTTAATCACTGAAACATAAAACGCTAAATCAATGGTGGGGCTTTTGCCTTTAGCTCCACACCACGATTAATTACAATATATACATTTTTAATGCAAACGGGGTCAAAACCGAGGTGTTATAGCCACATGAATCAAAATCAGCATTCAATTTGACTTTGCAAACATCATCTATGTTTACAAACTTCATCGACTTTGTAGTTAATTGAACATGATAATATTGTTTACATAATTTTATTTGGCTCTACATGCCTTGATAGGAAACATTCTTATTAACCTTGGGGTGACAAGTGTCAGAGGGGGTCTTATTGGACCCAAAAGGAAATTCAGTAGTCACATGTGAATGGAGTATGAGATTAGCAATGAACAACCAAGCCAAGAGGTATACCTTATTCATGGGGTTGTAATTTATTCTCTTCCTTGAAATCTAGAAAGTTTTAATCATGGGAGACTCTCTCCTAATTATCTCACAAACAAGGAAAAAGGTGTGAAAAGAGGGATTGATCATTGGACATCTACAAAGCAGGAACGTTGACCTTTTGGATAGGATCCAAAAAACAAATATTTTGCACATCCACTTGCATAACAACACCATTGTCAATAAGCTTGCAAACTAAGCCATCAATTTGGAAAGGGGATGTTTAAATAAAAATGGGGGTCACTTGCAATGATTATGGCTCCCCTAATTGTTTTAAAGTGATGAATGCATTGCATGGAAGATAGTTGGTGCCTCATTTATGCACTTAGTACAAGCCCTCCACCACATTTAACTTCGTGCATGGGAGAACTTTCTCAAGAGCCTTTCCTTATTGGTCTTTGGTATTTTGTTTTATGGTGCTCTACTCAACTTCATTTGAAGCTTGTGGGATATTTATACTAGGACATAATTGCACTACATGTTTGGGGATTTCTATCCCAAGAGCAATTGGGCAAAATGAGCATCGGTGTGGGTAAGGTAATTTGAATTTGTTTTGGTTTGGAGATTGCTCATCTATGTTATTTGTCTGTGATAGTCAAGTCTGTAACTTGTTGGTTGATCACTCCTGTATCCTTGATTTGGGGACCAAGGAAAACACGCAACAATGTAACAACAATGGAGGGCTTTGTTGGGGTTTGGGAATGGGCGAGGTCACAAGGAGCAATTAGGATTTGAACAACATGATACATCAGTAGAATTTGCATCTTGAGACTATTGTAGCTGCCAAAGATCAGATGTATTCAAATGTTTATCATCTATAGGTTCACATTAACTATCTAGAAAGCCGAATGTGCATGTAGGGAGGCCACCTAGAGCAATTGGCCAACACCATCGATGCTGATCATGAACTATTAATAGAAGGGAACTCTTAGAACACACACTATGTGGACTCCAGGGTGGTGGAAGAGTATTCAATTCAACAACCAATCTTCACGTTGGTTGAAACTTCTAGCTCCCATGATCAAGAAGAAGAAAATCAAAATTTGATGGAAATGCATAGTGGTTACAACTCTCTTTAATTTTTTATCTATGTTTTTTTTTCACAATCCAGTTAAGACAATTTGTCAGGGTTTATAGTTTTTAATTCTCTTTAAAAAACGTAGTAAATTTAAAGTATCAAGGAAACGAAATCAATTTTGACAATGTTATTAAAAGCAATTATGTTGTATAATTTATACTTTTTTAGTTATTTTTCCCAATCTTCTAATAAAAAATTATACACGATTTTATTAAAAAAAGACATCCTTATTAACTCTAACACTGGAAAGGAAGAAGAAGAAAAATGGGATGCTGAAAAGGAACAAGAAGAAAGATGGGATGATGATGCAATATTGAAGCTTTGTTTAAAGATCATAAATGCAAACAAGTTTGGACGATAATGGGTTTAAAAAAAAAAATTACACTTAAAAAATCACCTTTACTATAACTCATATAAATCAATTTTAAAATGCATGAAAATTAATTACTCACCAACAAATTGGAAGACAATTGATTATCCATTTTTGAGAACCCCACAAGCGTTGATGATAGATACAGTTAAACCATGTGACATTGATGAGATATAATAGTAGGACCAAGATATCCCTACTATCTATACCGAACATAATAAAGGCCCCCCCTCCTCTCCACAAGAACCACCAGATACCCCTCCACCACACATATATGAGGAGTTCCATTCACATTTTAATTTCAAATTTATAAAATATTAAAATGATATATCTTCAAGTTTTATTTTACCCATGTTACTCAAAATTCAATATTGACATAATATGACATGGCCACTTAACACAATAAAGGTCTCCCCTCCTCTCCACAAGAACTCCCCAATACCCCTCCACCACACATATATGAGGAGTTCCATTTTACTTTCAAATTTATAAAATATTAAAATGATATATATCTTCAAATTTTCTTTTACCCATATTACTCAATAAATTCAATATTGACATAATATGACATGTAAGTTGCTTTAATTCTAAAATGATGCAAGATTTATGTTGAGAGTCCCTCTGAAGAAAAAAAAAATGTTGAGAGTCATAAGGGGTCACGTAGATTTGTCGAATATTTTAAGATATGGTAATGTGCTTAACAAAATCTAGTTGTTCCTTTCTCGTGTTAAATTTCAGCACATAATTAAAAGTTTCAACTATACGGGTATTTTTGTCGGTAGTGGCCGGTTACCAAATGATTTGATGGACGATTCCCTTGAAATTAAAAAAAACAATCAACCACTCATTTTCCATGATGGTTGACTCGTTTGAGATAAAAGAAGAAATGTGGGAGGGGTTAATCACCATCACACGAGGTCACAAATTATTTAAGTTACTAGGTAAATGCATATTTTATAATTTGATTTTGTCATTATATTATATATTAACTTTACTCATTGTAATTTTAATTTATTATTCAGCATATTAGGTAAATAGATACTTTATCATTTGATTTTGTCATTATATAATTATTAACTTTAGTGAGTGTAATTTTTTCTTAAATTAGTATAATATGTGTTCATTATGATCACATTAGTCTAACTTGTAAGGCGTTGAACAATCCCTGAAATCAAGGGTGTTGTACACAATTCCTTCTAGTGGAAGAGGAGGATTTCTAGCTTGGGATGTACTTGATTGGAATTTCAACTATAGCTTTTGAGACTTGAAATTTTGTGCCCTTACTTCACTTCTTCTCATTATACATCCATGATTTAACTTTAAGGAGAAGTAATGTAATGTATTGTTTTCCACAAATAATAATTAAGTTATAGTATATGCCACCCTTTTTGGGGCCACTCTTCTACCTGTAATACCCATTATCCATTATTTTTTCTTTATGTGCCATTTATAGGTAAGTGATAATAATGAATATATAAAAGTCCATCTTTAGTTTCAATTAATATATTGACAAACTATGACTTTGCTAGGAGGGTAACTAGGTTCCGTGCAAATATTTTATGTATATATTTATATAATTTTTCCAAATTGAAGATAAAACCATTTAATATGATAGAAAATTTCAATTGTACTCGCTTCTTCTTATTAATAATAATACGTACCACAATATCCCTATCCCTCTACGTGGAAGTGTTAATACCACAATGAAATCATATCATAAAATACGTTTACTCTAAAGTATCCTATGATTGAGCATGCGCAATTATTGTAGCCGGTGAAATGTCAAAGGAAAATTTATTGCAAAAGCCTTGGGAAAGGATTTTCTCATTTGGTATGGTACATCATAGCCTTACTCATTTTCACATAGTTGGTAGACTCCATTTGCCCGTATTTAAAGAGGAAGATAAAGACAACTCATAGGACTATAGGACTATATCCATCATGATTATTAGTTCAATGTTTGTCATGGGTTTGTTAAATTTATATAAAAGATTAAAAAAAAATTGATGTGTTTGTTAAATTTACATAAAAGATTAAAGACAAATTGAGTGATTAGATATAGGAAAATGAGAAAAAAAAATATGTTAATTTTTTTTCCTAAAAGTCAATAATAATAATGATAATGATAATAATAATAATAATTAATTTGTAAGGTCATGTCCAAGTTAGACATCAATTTGGTGTATGAGATCCCCTTGCTTGTGGGATAAGGAACTCTATCTGCTTAATGATGTAATTGTTAAAGTCTACAAAAGTGTACAAACCATACCCCCTCTCGATTTGAACTTATGACTTCCTAGAAGGAAACATATGCTGATAGGCCTACTTAAATTATTCTTAACATATTGTTTCATGCTTAAGCACATAATAAAAAGATTCGAGATAACAAAAATGAAATTCATGGTGTTCTTGTGTAGATTTCAAAAATATTTTCTAGACAAATTGTTAGATAAATATGGAGTGTTTTTTTTTTTGAAATGTCCCTTCACAAGGCCACCCTCGAATAGGAGTAATTAGGGGTAGATTATTGATGAATAACTATCTCTTTTAATTTCAAAGGAATATTTATTGCAAAATCCTTGGGGAAAGGATTTTCTCATTTGGTATAGTACATCATAGCCTTACTCATTTTCACGTAGTTGGTAGACTCCGTTTTGCTCGTATTTAAAGAGGAAGATAAAGATAACTTATAGGACTATAGGAATATATATCCATCATGATTATTAACCCAATGTATGTCACGTGTTTGTTAAATCTACATAAGATATTGAAAAAAAATTGATGTGTTTGTTAAAGTTACATAAAAGATTGAAGAAAAATTGAGTAAATAGATATAGGAAAATGACAAAAAAATATATATATGTTAGTTTTTTTTACTAAAAGTCAATAATAATAATAATGATAATGATAATGATAATAATAATAATAATAATAATCAATTTTTAAGGTCACATCCAAGCTAGACACCAATTTGGTGTATGGGACCCCCATGCTTGTGGGACAATGAACTTTCTCTGCTCAACGATGTAATTGTTAAAGTCTACAAAGGTGTACATACCCTACCCCCTTTGGATTTGAACTTATGACGTCCTAGAAGGAAACATATGTTCTTAACTGGGAGGCCCACTCAAGCTATTCTTAACATATTGTTTCATGCTTAAGCACATAATAAAAAGAGTCAGGATAACAAAGATGAAATTCATGGTGTTCTTATGTAGATTTCAAAAAGATTTTCGTCTAGACAAATTGTCAAATAAATATGAAGTGTTTTTTTTAATGTCCCTTCAGAAGGCCACCCTCGAATATGAGTAATTAGAGGTATATTATTGATGAATGACTCTCTTTTAATTTCAAAATAGGAACTGATCTAAGATCAAACAATTATGTTGAGTTAATGGTTCTAAAATTACACATTACTTTAGGAGTAAAACATGGAGTTAACAACATACAAGTCGTTATTAAATGGATAAACAAATAATATACTTTGAGGAATTTTACATTTTAACCGTCGTTGGAAGAAATCATGGATATATTGGTAGGCTTCAATCAAGTCACTTTTCATCATATATATATATATATATATATAGAAATGAACCCAATATTAGGTTAATGGCCAAAAGATATCTTACTACTAACCATGGGGAATGAGACATAATTAAAGAGGACAACATATGTATTATTGAATATGTCCATGAATAATGTCAAATTAATTGTCAAAAGATGTCTTACTACTAACCATGGGGAATGGAACATAATTAAAGAGGACAACATATGTATTATTGAATATGTCCATTAATAATGTCAAATTTGAAGGTGTCTTGTCTACTTTGAAAATGGTTTATCTTATTTTAAGAAGGCTATATAAATGGTGTGTTTTTTATACTTATTATGGTTTTATGTAATTTTTATCCATCATTTAGTTTTCTTATATAAGATAGAAAAAAAATAAAAAAAATTGTAATTGTTAAAAGGTTATTGAAGTTTTAGAGGGTGGATAGTCATAGTCATTGTAATATATGTATTTTTGGGATATATTTTTTTTGAATGATGAATATCATCCATGCTATGTAATTTTATCCCTATAAAGGGTTGAGAGTAGAAAACATTGCACTCCCACTTTCAAATGCTCACATCCCCACTATACATTTATGGATGTGAAGTATGTGGATCTTGTATATATGTAGAAACTTATGAGAGAAGATTGACTAATGACAAAACCCCTGGTAGACATGATGTCTAACAGTAGAAAACAACACCCCATGTGACATACTCTAGTGGAAACAATGATATGCCTAAAAGAGTTGGACACATTGAGAAAATTGATTCTATATGGACAAAAAGTGACAACCATGGAAAACAACAAGATACTCTTATGTGAAACATGGCTATGACTAATAAAGTTGGATGCATTAAGAAAATTGACTTTTAATAGAAAAGAATTGACAACCATGGAAAATAACAAGATTTTAATTAAGATTAATGAAGATGATATTATAAGGAGGAAAGCATAGAAGTGGCAAGGCATAAAACAGTTTAAAGAATGAGATAAATAAGAAGAATGATGTCTAATGAAAAAAATACTAAAAAATAGAATGCTACAAGAATGTTACTATGAGGAAATAGAAAAAAGAAACAAAAATAACAACAATATTGCATAGACAACTTTAATAGTCACGAGGGGTTCAGAGTGCAAAACCCACTTGAAGTTTAACATCACATGGCGTGGAAAACACATGATACCACAACGAAGAACCAACTCACACAATTTGAGATGTGAAACATGAATATGGGAACAATCTAAGGAGTCATGGGAGGAAAAGCTATGTTGAGTATGTGGGAATGGGATAGTAGAAACTTAGCGATATTTTTTCTTTCATTGTGCAACGTACTCACAAATCAATGAGAAATCAAATTTGAATATCAAAGACTAAGAATCAATGCATTAGGATGGTTTAGTGAGAAGTATAGTAAACTTAGCTGAAAAAGTTATATAAAAATGAAGTAGATAAATAAAATTAAAGTCATCAAAACAACCAAACCATGACATAAACTACAAAATGCTTTAAATCAAATCTATTAATTAAATCCTATCAATACATTGCTAACTATACTTATTACAATTTGTTATATTAATATATTATAAAATATTGCAAATACTATAACATACCATCAATTTTGTTAGGAAATCAATCAATTATATCTCAATAGTCATTTAGCAAAATGAAATTAAGTCCAACAACCTTTAAAAAACTTAGAATTCTTCTTCTCCATAGTTAATCGCTTGAGAATTACGATCGTCTTCCTTGCTTTGAGGATTTGTATGAAATATGCGCAACAGAAATATACTAGACTATTTTGCATCTACTATGATAGATAATTCGCCATGCTTGAAAATTACAAGGGGAGTGGTGGGGCCAATTCACCAATCCCTTTTGGGGATAAGGGCAAGGCAATTCTAAGACGAATGTGCACAAATGTTCTCTGTCAATGAACCTTTTTCCTTGTCCTTTTAACTTAAAAAAAAAAATTCCTCAAAGGGTTCATTGTTCATTGTAATTGCTTTTATGACAAAGACCTCACATTCTCTTTCACCCATTATAAATAGGGTCTTCCTTTAGCATGAGTGCTTCCCCTACTCTTCCTCTGACTTTCTTTGCTCTATCCCTTTACCATATGAAAGTTGTTGACTTTATTTGATGTTATAATGTAGTGTTTCTTTTTTTCTTCTTCGCCTCCAGTATGGCATTTTTAAAGTTCACCCACCCATTATAAATAGGGTCTTCCTCTAGCATGAGTGCTTTCCTTACTCTTCCCTTGACTTTTTTTGCCTCCACCCTTTACACTATGAAAATTGTTGACTTTATTTGATGTTATAATGTGGTGTTTAGTTTTCTTTCTTTGCTTCAATTATATTTATCTAGTTTAATATTATAAAATATGAGTATTTTTTTAGATTTATTTTGTAATCTATGTTTTTTCTTTTCAAGGGAACAATGCATAGAGGGCTCATCCAAAGGAGCTTTGCCAATTCACTCTGATTACGGAGCTAACCTGATGGGGACATCAAGTGAGGCCCTTATATAATGATATTGTAATATATGTTATATTGTGTGATCTAGGTTTATAAGTATTATTTGATAATGACCAATTTCTCATTCGTATAAATAGTTTATTTAGCATTCGTTGTATAAAGTGATATTGTTTAAAGAGGTGAAGAAATGAAATTGAAATCATTGAATGATGATGATGAATAACGTACATTAACGCCATTTTTGGTCTATAAGACCTTAAAAATGGTAAGGAATCACTTGGTTTTCTTTAGATTTTTTTTTGTGCTTGAAAAACTTTAAGACAAATAGTTGTATATAACCACAGTTATGATGAGTTAAAAGGTTAGGAAGGTCAGTATTGTGGCAAATATTTTGAAATTGCACTCTAATGTGGGTGTACACATGACATTCTATGAGAAAATAGTTTTAGTCTTCAACCCTCTTAGTATCACAAAGATGTCAAATTCTTTCACCCCATAACGTTTTAAATGAATTGTCTAGTGCCCTATTTCATTATGGAGCTCATGAGAGTTTGTTCTTATTTTAGCAATGTTGATTTTCTTCTTTTACGATCGGTAAACCATATAGATACATTTGATCTTCTACATTAGGGTTGATCACCTCCTTATAGTATCTTACTTTTCTCTTATCCATTATTTCTTTATTACACCACAACTTCACCTTAAATTTAGACATAATAATACTTTTAATATTATCAATATTCTACAAAGTGACCACTTCCTTGAATCCCCAATGACTTAGCCAAGACATGACATCTTTATGCCAACCTCGCTTAAGCCATAGGTTGTTTGGACTAGAGTATGAAACAATATTAGGAAGCCTCTTGTCTCCCATGTTGTTTATCCTACTCTTGTACATTAGGTACCTATTCATATCCATACTCTCAATGGGGCATAGACTCATTTCCATGAGGAGGATAAGATATATCAAGGTGTATTTTCTTTAATTTTGAGATTTTATGTTATAAAACACTTTTGGATTTGCTCTATCTTTCTCCATGATTCTCTAGAAATGTTGCAAGCCCAAACTTTACATCCATATAAGATCATAGGAGTGATGAGAGTCTCAAAGAGGAGTTTCTTCTTATCCCAAATCCAAAGGACTACTCATTTACAATTGTTTTCAATTCCATAATAAGATTTCCGCCCTCCATTAATCATTTTATAAATGCTATAGATCTAGTTAAACTTGTGATGAAGATAAATTTGGAGATATTTGTATGAAGTCACTTCCTCGAAGTTGTTGTTGTCATACATGAAATTAGCATAAGTGATCTTTTTGTATTTGATTATCATAACATTTATTTTGTTAGTGATAATATTCATAACCGTACTAGAGCAAAAATCCTTGAGAATTTGTAGTTGCTTGTTGAGGTCATATAGATTCCTAGACATGATAAAAATATCATCAGTGTAAAGAAGAAGGATGGCGGCTATACCATCCATAGTTGTGTTGACACAATCTGTATCTATCAAACAACCCTCTAGATTGTTAATGTACATACCAAAAAGGGTAGGGGACAAGGGACAACTTTGCTTGACTCCTGTATTACAATTAATTTCTTTTGAACAACCCTCAGAGTTCCTAAACTTAACAGTAACCTTCTCATACAACATTGTCACAACAACTCTCAACTCGAAAGGGACTTTTAGCTCTTCTAATATATTTTAAAGGTTAATTTTAGGCACTATATCAAATGCTTTTCTAAAGTTAATAAAGCACCATTAAAGATTGGTTTTATTAATACGACACTCTTTAGCAATGGTCCTCAACATAATAAGTTGATCCATATTTGAATGATATCTCCTAAATCTTGCTTGATCTTTAGCTCTTTTTCGGTGATTTTGTAGTCAAATGCCCATCTTCTTGTCCAAAATATTTCTGCAAAATTTGGCTAAAAGAGGGCTAGTTAGTAATGGTCCTATAATTAGATGGATTGCTTTTAGCTCTGCTTTTAAAAATAGGAAAAATGAGGTTTTTTGTCCATATTTTAGGGAAACCCTGCTTCATTGTTAAATTGAAGAGCTTGTGGATGTGCGTGATAAGGATAAACCAACCAATTTTTAAGGTTTTTGCTTGGTATCCTTCAATGTCCGAGTTAGATTTCCCTTTTGTGAGCCGCTTAACCCCAAACTCTATGTCTTCTAAAGAGAATACTTATTCCTTTGTTGTCCACGACATCAGGGGATTCATAAAGATTTTTAAGGTAGGAATTCTAGTACCTCAAGGGAATCGTATTATTTTCTTTAGTTTTATGACTTAGAATTTTCCTCCAAAATGTCGTAGGATATATCTTAGAGAGGTGCAAAAGCTTATGTTACTTTATATTTATATAGTACCTTTTTTCTCTTTTAATTAGGGCATTGTAACTATTTATCTTGTCAAATTTTAAGGACTTGTTAGAAGCATCCCTAATATATTTTCTAGCATGCTTGCACTCTTAATCATACCAAGGGTTGGTCATTCTCTTTTTCTTTCTACATGGAACCATATCATCACATAGCATCAACCATCACCTTTGGGATATGCACTTAGTAACTATGGCTTCTTAGGAAGCCCTAGTTATCAGACAATAGTATTGCAAGTGATGATTGATTCTATGTGATTCATTTCAACAATTTCAATCCCCACTTGTTCACCTATGTGAGAATTCCTTGATTTAATGATGACCAAGTGGACTATTCAAGGTACTAAGAACTGGAAATCATGAATGACACTAATGAGAAATGGGTCATAAATACATGATGTTGATCACATTCTTAATAATAATAAAATTGCAACCTCCCTCCTCCTTTAGTGCGCTAGTGCTCACAAGAGGAAAAATAATAAAAGGAGAAGCTTAGAAAAAGAAAAACAAACCAAAACAATGTAATTAGATCCGAATATTTGCTTGCCAAATATGGCTACTCCTTGAGTGTCCCATATGAAGTTCAAGTATGTTTTTCTTGATGTATTTTATTATGTAAACAATTCTTAAAACAATTGATATACAAATCATCTTGGAAATTCAATGGTTGACTTGCCAAAACATATCTAAACCTAAGACGATTACAATAAACCTATGCTTGCTTATCTATTTGTATGTTTAATGCTTTAACATAAATAAAACACCATTTATTATTTAACAAACATGACAAATGAAATATACTATAATAACAAAACCAACACTATGGAACACAAATATTTACCCTCAATACCCGTGCAATACCCATAAGAGAAAACCATCAATCACTGAAGGATTGACTTCCATCTTCTTATATTATAGATATTGCAATACAAATTACAAAGTTGTCCAAGCTTATTGTGGAGCTACAAGACACTATAATTTCTATTATGAGTTTTAGGGTTTTGAAACCCTATTGGAACCTCCATGATGATCTTAGAACTCTCTCATGGATTCTCACATATTAGTAACTTCCCATATTTTAATTATGGTGAGTTGACATTGCTACTAATCATACATATGGGATAATATTGATGATTGTCTTGTCAAAGCTTCTTAGAAATATCTTAATGAGAGTTTTTTTCCTAAGTTGACATACACCTTTGGAAATCATTAACTACTACGAGGCCAAAAAAAAAATGCATAAAAAGTTAATGCTTTGAAATTAAACAAAAAAATCAAAACTATTTTTAAGATTACCCCAAATGCTAATCTCCTCTCCTCCATCTAGAGAAATGATAAATTCACATGATACCTCTATAAATCTATTTTAAATATAAACAATACAAATTTTCTAAATAAATAATAATTCAAAAAAACAATGTGTAAAAAAGATTATAGTAAAGATTAGCTAGATCCTTCTCTTTTTTAATCAGTTATACAAAAATGACATAAACCCTTAAATCCTCAGATATAATCTAGCATTTTAAGACACCAAAGGAAAAGCACAAACACTAATAACCAAACTCAAGATGATATGAGCTAGATACCGAGTGTGATTCAACTTTAGGATAGTTAGTAGTTGAATCTACCTTTAGGATAATTAGTGTGATTCAACTTTAGGATAGTTAGTTTATATATATAATGAAGGTTAGTAAAGTGTATTAATTATCTTGATAGGCGTTAATATCTTAGAGTTTTGGGGTGGACTACCATATATGCTTTTTCATCTATGTATGAGGATGAGACAAGTGTACTATCGATATTGATTTTATGGCAATCATTCGAAACTCGAGATAAACAATTATAATGTCACACCCACATATTTTGTGGCTGGATCACACTGATAGGGATCAAAGGGTTGAGAGATAGTGATGGAATGGAAGACAGTTTGGAAATTTCTTTTTATTCATCATATTCTTTTAGTTAAATGAGTTCAACTCTCAGTTATCCATGCCTAGCTACATGCTATCACCGACATTCTTCTTGTTATCCATTTATCCACTATCAGTTATTTTTTATATTCTTTTTTTTAATCTCACATTCTTTTAGTTATCTACCATGAACTATTAGTTATCCATTCATCAACTATGAGTTATCCATGCATCGCTACCAGTTATCCATTCACCAACTACCTGTTATTATATATATATATATATATATATATATATATATATAATTTTTTTTTTTTTAAATTGTTTATTTCAAATTTTGAACGACTTCCATAGAATTAATCTCAAAAGTACACTCGTCTCATCCTCGTCCATAGAAGAAAAAACATAGGTCGTAGTCCACTCCAAATCTCAAATAAATATGCATATCGACCTATTAAGAAAAAAAATATAAAAGATAACTGGGAGTTGATGAATGAATAACTGGGAGTTGATGTATGTATAACTGGTAGTTGATGAATGGATAACCAACAGTTCATGGCAGATAACTAAAAGAACGTGTGAGAAAAAAATGCATATAAAAAATAACTAGCACACCCACATAGTTTGTGTCTGGATCACGTCGATAGGGATCAAATGGTTAAGAGATAGTTATGGAATGGAAGACAGTTTGTAAAAAAAAAATTATTCCTCATATTTTTCTAGTTAAACGGGTTCAACTATGAGTTATCCATGCCTAGCTACATGTTATCACCGTCATTCTTCATGTTATCCATTTATCAACTATCAGTTATTTTTTATGTTCTTTTTCTTTTTATCTCACATTCTTCTAGTTATTTGCCATGAACTGTTGGTTATCCATTCATCAACTATGAGTTATCCATGCATTGGTACCAGTTATCCATTCATCAACTAGTTGATAGTTATTTTTTATATTACTTGTTATGTCAATAGACATTTTTATTTGATATTTGGGGTGGACTACGGCCTATGCTTTTTCATCTATGGACAAGGATGAGAAAAGTGTATTGTCGAGATTGATTATATGACAGTCGTTCAAAATTTGAAATAAACAATTATTAAAAAATGAATATAAAAAATCGCTGGTAGCTAGCTGATGAATGCATAACTTGTAGCAATGCATGGATAACTCATAGCTGATGAATGGATAACCAACCGTTCATGGCAGATAACTAGAAGAATGTCGGATAAAAAGAAAAAAAAGAAAAAAATAATTGATAGTTGATAAATGGATAATAGGAAGAATGTCGGTGATAACATGTAGCTAGGCATGGATAACTTAGAGTTGAACCCGTTTAACTAGAATAATATGAGGAATAAAAAAACTCTCTTCCATTCCATAACTGTCTCTTAACTAGTTGATCCTTATCGACGTGATCGAGCCACAAACTATGTGGGTGTGCTAGTTTTATAATTGTTTATTTCGAATTTCAAATGACTACCATAGAATCAATATCGACAGTACACTTGTCTTATCCTCATCCATAGATGAAAAAACATAGACCGTAGTCCACCTCAAATCTCAAATAAAAACGTCTATCGACGTAAAAACACTTATCGACGTAAAATTGCCTATTGGCGTAATAAGAAAAAAAATATAAAAGATAACCAACAATTGATGAATGAATAATTGGGAGTTGATGCATGTATAAGTAGTAGGGGTGGAGTGGTAGTTGATGCATGGATAACATATAATTTAGTGGTACTTAACTTACTGTCTATCAACATTCAACAACCACAAATTAAATATTAGTGCTAGTTAACAATTTAGTGAAATTTAAATCTTATATGAGGAAATTTGAATCTAACTATAGGATAATATAGTCGATATTCAACCTACCTATATATATATATATTGAATAGAGGGTACTGAAGTATAATTTAGTGACATTTAAATTTTATATGATATATATATATATATA
>LPNX010968696.1:125072-147936 GCA_001517045.1 Pseudotsuga menziesii
AGGAGTTTTCTGTATACTTAGTATATTGCTGCATAGTATTGGAACACTGCATTGTTGCACTCTTGTATTGGAATATTTTCCTTGATTCTAATGGAATATCAGGAAAATGGTTTTTTCCTATTTGAAAAAAGAGTATAATTTAGTGAGATTTAAATCTTATATTTGAAAATTTACCTTGAAACATACAGCTTTAAAAAGTAGATTCTTTGAAAATAAAGATGAATTGTTTTGAATCTTCCCTTCATTATTTAAATAAAATATTAAATAACATAGTAACAAGTAATTTGACAAAAATTAAAAAAGAAATCAAGATTTGAATTTTAGTAAATTTTAAAAAATTTAAGATTTGAAGTTTAATAATATTAAAACAAAAAAAATATCATAACAAACTTAAAATATATATTTATTATCTAAATGAATCGCCTTTATCACAAAATGATTTTGATTTTGGTTTCAAAGATTAGGAATTAGATTATGAGATGTTAACGGGGCCTGCTGTTTTCTTAAACATTTGATCCAGCGAACGTGCCACGTTAGCAATCACCGTGTTTTAGTTGAGTCAAGTGACCGTGGCTCTAACGGAATCCGTTCATGCTACGTGCATGCTTGGCACAGCATGTAGCAGCTGAACATGACGCCAGCGTTTATCAGCAACAGAGCACCGGGGACTGGAATGCGGAAAAGCAGGGGAAAAAAAGAGAAGAAGAAAGCCCATGTGACCGTAAGTCGACGAGGTAAAGGGGCGAAGGGAATTTGGATTCCGGCCGTACCGGAGGGAAAAGCCTTTTCTGACCTCGTCGCGCTGCTCTTCCGAGCCGGGTCCTCAGTTCTGACCCCACTGCACCGTCACGTAAACGCGCTAACCGAGGGAAAGGGACAGACAATAAATCCGTATACTAACCACGGTCAGATGTCGGGACTCGGCGCTTAACTTCGGGTTAACTTCCTAAGCCCTGCCCAGGTTCCCAAACCCGAGTTACTAAACCCGCCCCCGCCTCTGGCTCAGGCTTCAGCCCTGAGCCCTCCCTCGCCCCCGCCCCAACATGTAGGGTTTCACGTGCTCTCTGTTCCGTCCGGAGACGGCAGAAAACTAGGTTGAACGTAACGGTCGGCGGGCAGAAAGTGCATCGGACGGCAGAAGATTCCCGGAGAGAGTGGCGAGGGGTGAGGATCAAACGGCTGGCAAAGCCAGGAGTTGTTAGAGCCCCGGATTTAGGGTTAGGGTTTGTTCTCTATGAATCGCGATTGCGGTCCGGCTCGTGAAAAGTTAAATCACGTGTGGGCGTATATGATGAGTGAATGAATGAATGCATGGTCCGTCATAGGAGTACTTGGATTTCTCGTGGTCTTTTCTAGCTCCTGCTGTAATTATTGTTAATATTATTGCGATCATGATGGTTATGAATAGTTTAGACTTCTGAGTTTTGATTGCTGCAGAGAGAGATTAACCCTGGATGCAACACCATGCTCACGCCGCCGTCTATTCGGTCGCATACAGCTGTTTCTGAGGAAATTTTCCGTGGATTTTTTGTCCTGTATGGCCTTCTCTTCCGTTGCAGTGCTCCTTCTCCACTTATATTAAGTCTAGATCGAAGGCACCCAGAATCGATGGCAGAATAGCTTCGGAATGGTTGGCTGTAAGGTGTTTTTGGGGCCGATAAAATCGGATTATTAATGGAAGAAGACCTAATGTTGATTGAGGGGAATGTTGTCTGGCTCGACTTCATCCGGATTTGGGTTCCAATGTTTGGATGCCGTCGGACCAGGCTTCATTCCCCCCAATCTGGGCTCTTCCCTGATGAAGAGATTGTGTTTTCTTTTGCAATTATTCCCAACTTCTTACCATATTTATATTGTTTGTCGGTTGGGCTTTGATCTGGCCTTGGGAGTTTACCACAACTAGCCCAAGTTTGTTTAGCAGCTTTATTCCTTTATGGGTCAGTTTTCCAGGTTTAATCCTCAGCGCATTTCTATCTATTTCTGTATGGGTTCTATCTGAAAATCTCTGAAGCCAATGCCCCAGGAACGTTTCGATCTGCGCATGGTATATGAACTTGTTGCACTTTCTTGTCATGTACAGCGCAGCACCGGACTGAATATGGTTTCGTCTATTTTACCATCTGAATTCGATTTCAAGGTCGTTTCGATCTTGGGTTTCATGGATAAAGGATATGTAATATCGAGGGACGTTGGTCCCATATGAACCTGCTTTTTTTAATTCTTCAAATCTGTTACAATCAATGTTTTATAGCATCTTTTAGCCTTTTTTTTGGTATGCTTGGCTTTTCTTGCAGGACCAGGCTAACGGTGAAGTATTTTCACATTCCATCAGTCCAATGATCAGTAAGTGTCTTCCCTTCTAATTTATCCCTTCATGTTGATGAGATTACACCCTCTGGATCACCTCTAAGCGTTCTTGATATTATGCTTTGTGATTCAAAATCATACATGCATAAACCGTTGCGCCAGTTCTATGATATTTTTCTCTAATTTGTTTCGTAGCATTCTATTTTCTCTACCTAAAGTTACAAATCTTTGCATGTTAATTATCAGGTTTTGAGCTAGTCTATTTTTTTCCATACTTTGCTATTAGCCCAGGGTTTCAGCTACAGTGTTTGTTTATACCCAGCTGCAAACCTCTCTCGTCATGGTAATGAGAATTCTTTCAAAGATGATACCGATACCTTGGGATGATTATGATTTTCTTCATTGTTTTGATCGCTGAATCCAGGCTAGGGTTTGGTTTAGCTGCCTCCTCTTTCAAGAAAGTAGATACCAAGGAGATGCTTGTATAGAATACAAAACATGTTGTCGACTTCAAGGTCAGTCATATTTTTCGTTTTCTGACTAGCGGAGTTATATTCTGACTTAATGTGTATGAACAAGCGTCTGATCAGAAATCTATCATTCGTCGAACGATTCGGCTGCCAAACATATTGATGTGATCGAGGCACGCTCCTTATACTCAGATGAGGTTCCCTTGAGGAATTTGGCGGCCATGTTCAGTGTTGTGGATCTTGAATGTGCATGGGAATCTCATTACTCAGTTCACAGAAGCAATAAATTATTTTTCTCCTGACGTATCGTTTGCTGTTGAAGATAACGAATGGAAGTTTAAATCTAGATATTGGGTTTAAAGAAGGGTTTGGAGGTGGTTCTATAGCACCTCTTGGGTGATTATAGCGTCGTTTATGTCTTTTGATTAATTGCAACGTCTTAGTTTTATTCTCGTAGGATATGGAATTTTATGTTCAGAAACCATGTATCGATATCAATATGAAACCCTTTTGGGTAGATTGGCGAATTTTGTTTTCAGTTTTTTTCAGTTTTCTATATAGATTTTCAGCCATTTTAATATTTACCTTTGTTTTGTGCCACGATAGGATCGTTAGGCATCACGATTCTGTTTGTCCCCATGATCTGTAACTAACTGATAGGCTTCTGTCAAGTGAATTGGTCAAGAAAAACGTAAAATCTGTTTTACTGTTGAATTATTATTGGCACACCAATTCGCAGACTTCAAGATTAAGGATTAAGGCGTGTAAGTGGATGAAGTTACAAATCAGGAAAGTGGTGCTTCCATAGTGTTCTCATAACTGAATGAATATGAAAGAGAAGGTAGCTCTCATAACTGAATGAATCTCTCATGACTGAAAATGAGAGAAATGGATCTCTCATGACTGAATGAATATGAACACTGATAGGTTTTGGGCAAGTGAATTGACAAAGAACAGAATCTCATTCAATATTGAACTATGGAAAACTTGAAGAAAAAGGCTTGATAAAATAGGTAAGTGGTAATTTCATGCTCTTAGTGCGCTCATAAGTGAATGAATATTAGGTGGATCTCATAACTGAACGAACCTTTAAAGACACGGTAGCTTTCAGCATGCAAAAAGTTACATTATGAAAATGCGGTCTTAATAGCCCAGGTTTTTAGCGTCTTGCTAATGGTGAATTGATGTTTATCGTTCGTATCTTTCTTGTAATTGTCTTCTTTAAGTATTTTGAAAGTGATAATCTCGTGAAGTGCTTATTAGTAATTACAATCATTGTTGTATCGCCTTCTTTTATTTTATTGAGAATGAAAATGGTGAAGTGTTTAGTATTATTAGAAAGGTAGCTTGAGAGCAAGCAGTGATGAAGAAACTGCACACATTATATCTGTTTTTTTGTTTCTCATTTCCTCGGACGTTCATTCAATTTCAAACCTCAACCTCGGTTCTGCGAGGTGAAAGATTCTCAAGCATTTAAAATACAAGGTGAACCTTGAAATTACAAAAGCTCACGAAGTTGGAGACTGGTTTTTACTGGATGTGATTTTTTTCCATAATTGTAAATTGGTCAAACCTGAAAACAGTGGTATGAATCCCAAGAAGCACCACGAATCACTAGCTTCTCGAGTTGCGCATCTCTGTCAGAACATTCATCCATTTACATGCCACTGGCATTCGTTAATTTATTACGTTATGGTCGTTATATTATAATATTTTGAATCAAAGCTTGAGCCAATTTAGGTCACATATTTGCCATTTCAATCAGGCATCAACTTGTACCAAACTTGGTAATGGTAATGGTAATGAGCCGTGATCAATTGTTCTATTTTATTGGCAATGAGTGGTGATGGGTTGGGAGGTTTTGGGTTTTGTTAAGTCATAAGTTATTGGTATATTTAGCTTGTAGGAGATTGGATATATTTTTAAGAGATTATTGTTTTTATAGTTAAGAAAAAGCAGTGATTAATATTTCTATTTTATAGTAGCTGAGACTACCTTTACTAAGTCACAAGTTATTGATATATCTGGCTTGCAAACCATTGGATATATTCTTAAAAAGTTGCTATTTCCATAATTAAAAAAAATAAGCAGTGATTTATTTCTCAACTTTTTAGATGTATGCATATAAAGCTTTCCATTCTCATTCTTTATATTATTAGTTACAGCTGACTATTTGTTGGTAGCTAGGTACTGACAACAATTGTCGGCGCATTCACAGGAGCTAGGTACAGTTCTGTGTGCCATTTCTCCCGTATTAGCCATTGCTATTTACATTAAGCGTAGTCTCTAATTTCATCTCTCGGTTGTCTGAATGCATAGTGATGTGCACTCGTAGCTTTAAGATTCGAACCTAATATAAAGTAGGCATGTGTCATTTCCTTATGTAGCAAGTTATCTTCTCTTTAAGTACAAGAATAATATATAATTTACATAGTTATCTTCTGTTTAAGTACAATAACAATATATGCTTTACATGTAACAACAAGAATAACAATATATGTGCACTGCTCGAAAATTGGCTAGTTTCTGTTCCAGTACCGATATATTCAAACATTCTACTGCTCATTTAGCACTTATAACTATGCTTGCAGGCTACGATACCACTGCTAAACAGCAATCCTGGTTGGCATTTTCTTATGTTTCCTGTTTGTATGATCTCTATGAAGTTAGCGCAATAATTGGTAGAATACGTACACTTTCCCAATATTTCACTTTTTTTGCTTCGTTTTATGGCCTAAAACTCTATAGTGTAGTTTTTAAGTCACTGTATTTGTGCTTATATTCAGTAAGTATTTATATTTAGAGCGTTTGCTTCACAACAGGAAATCTCTAGCCTTTTTGAGGGCTTTGTTCGCCAAATATCTTCAATTCATTTTAAAAAATTGCAAGTGGCGAAGTATCTTCCTGCTATGGCAGGGAAACTTGTCATTCATATGAAAGAGCCCATAGACAAACTTTATATTGCATTTATTGCACATGACTTCTCTAAAGTAACACTTTAGTTTACTCCTGAGACGTTAAGAACATGGAATGTCATGCCAGAAGATAAAACAGGCAGAGCATACAGAAACTTCACTGACGCTCTTACAGGAAAGATTGGACAAAAAATACCATCTGTACTATACAAAATGAAACAAACGTAACGTAAAATAATTGTTTAAACTTTAGATTCAGGTTAGATTTGGTAAGATTTATTGAAGGTGTGAACCATAGTTGTCATGTCAAGGACACCGTAGTCTCTGTTCTTGTATGATGTTCTTACAAATTTCACCACTCATTTTTGCGAGATTAGTATTCAGATGAATTCATTATAGAGCACGGGCAGCTCTCTTCCAAATCTGGCGTTATATAATGATGTATGTCTGCCATGCAAATTGAGAACAAAACAGGGAACAGAGCAGGTGCCAGGAGGCTCCTAAATATATTTGTACCTGATAAGAGAATGAATTTGTTTGCTGCCATTAAAAGGCCGATTCCAATGAAAGTCATACACTTTGATTGTTCAGCCTGAGACAGAGGAAATAGCTTCAGACTGAGAAAGTTGGTCATTATGATATACTACTGTTGCCTTGGTTCTCAACTATTAAGCCATTGACAAATGATTTGTTCTACTGCCTACACCAATGTACTTGTAAAGGTGCCCCCACTGTAATATGCTGGTCGTCCCGTATGTCTCAAAAGTCCGTATTCTCTAGAAATCCTCTTTATTTTTCCCATCATGAAAGCAAATTTTACAGGCGTTCAAGGACAGCAGCAAAGAAATACCTATATTCCCCGGGGCACCTCCTGCTTAAAAAGAAATCACGCTTGTCACATTTGATTCTTCATGTCGGTTGCTACCATTGCTCCACATAGGCTGAAAATATTTCTATTTGCAAAGTTTTCTCCTCTTCCGAATCGCTCCACTGGATCCGATTTTTGCCTCTCCGAAAGCTGTAACAGCCCCATTAGTAGCGAATCCTGTCTTGCCATGTTGGAAAGTACCAGCTAAAACTAAGAACACCAACACCGGCTACGTTGGCAAGTTCCTTTGAAGGTGTTAATTATCATGTAAAGAATCCTGTTTAAATAGCTTAATTCCGCGCTCATCTAAATCGGGTGTTATCATAGAAATTCTTAACCTTCTTCGTAGTTTTATTTCTTAAAGAGTTGAATTTGGATAAGGCGAGGATACTTTCAAACTATCAGACATGGCATAGCCATATATATATGTGTGTGTGTGCGGGGTGAGCGGTTCTTCATTTATATTATTTGTGTGGGTTTATTTTTAGTTTTAAAGTAGCCATCAATTTTACAGGGTATAAATTACATTGGTTTTAAATCTATGGAATATAGATTACTTAAAAGAATTTATATTTTTTATTAATTATAGTTATGTAAGGATATAGAAAATGAATTTTTAAATTTAATAGTTAATTTTTAAATATTTTTAATGGATAAAGTAAAAGTTTTTTTCATATTAAAAATAAACTTCTAAGTTTAAAAATTAAATTTTTAAGACTATGAGTTACCATATTTATAATAGTAAAGTTGGAATACATGTTTTTTAAAATATATTTTCTATGGGATATGACTTTTTTCCATAAAAAGAATCCAACATTTAGTAATTCTCTTTATCCAAACCACCCATTTAGTAATTCTCTTTATCCAAACCACCCAAATAAGAGAGGAAGATTGCTTTTACAAGATTATAAGGCTGGAATACATAAATATAATTCTCTTTATCCAAACCACCCAAATAAGAGAGGAAGAGTGCTTTTACAAGATTATAAGGTTGGAATACATAAATATGATTGACATTTTAGGTTATTCTCTTTAACCTTTGTCACTATGCAAAGTGTGATAAGATTGAATCTTCCATGGGATATGGACCTTTTTTACATACAAAGAATTCATATCATATAGCAATTCTCTTTATCCAAACCACCCAATTACTAATAATAATGCTTTTACAATATTATAAGGTTGAAATACATTTATGATTGATATTTTAGGTTTTTTTTTTAATCTTCTTTAATGTGTGAAGTGTGATAAGATTGCATAATGTAAAGCTTATAAATATAAATCAGTGTTAAAATAATCTAGAAAATGTACTTTTACAATTAGTTACTCATAATAATATTGCACAATGTAATTAATTTGGAAAAAAAATCTTGTAATATTTTTAGAATCAAGTTTTTTTGAAAGAAAAACTTCAAGTAATATCTTTAGAATCAAGTTTATTTTTTGAAAGAAAAACTTTAAGGGAAAACCCAAGGCATGACATTTTTAGTAAACAATGCACCTCACTCTAAGGAGGATTTAAATTGGACACTTGTTAGCACAAAACTAATAAAATGTAAAGCTTATAAATATAAATCAATGCCAAAATAATCTAGAAAATGCACTCTTACAATTATTTACTCATAATAATATTGCACAATGTAAATAATTTGGAAAAAAATATCTTGTAATATCTTTAGAATCAAGTTTTTCTTTTTGAAAGAAAAACTTCAAGGGAAAACCCAAGGTATGAAATTTTTAGTAAACAATGCACCTCACCCTAGGGGGAATTAAATTGGACACTTGTTAGCACAAAACTAACAAAATGCATAGTAGACAACCAACTAAGATAACCCTTTGAGATGTACATCAATTTTAATTATTAAGGAATTTAAATTATTTTCCATCCTTAAGACTTCCCACCTTAACATTGGGGACAACCAACTAAGATAACCCATTGAGATGTACATCAATATTAATTATTAAGCATTTTAAATTATTTTCCATCCTTAAGATTTCCCACCTAATCGATGTAATAAGTTTAATAAATTTCAATATATAAATGCATTTATATCTTCTATTTTTAAAAATAAATAAACCACTATTAAAAGAACAAAAAAATTATAATGCATCTAAAACATTATTAAAATTCCAATCTAGTTTTAAGATCTTAGATGAATGACTAAGTCAAACAATCTTACACTACTATAATGCATTATTATAGGATCCATTTTTGCATCCCACTTTATGCAAATTAGAAAATGGAACACAATAATAATAATGATCTCGTGGTGTGTTTTTGTGTGAACTTTCTTGCATCTTCTTTACAAATTTTGTGTTTAAGTTGTGTCTTGCTTGTGTCTTTATGTCCCTTAATGCTCACTTTTAAATGTTTTCCTATTTTTGTATCTAACTAGCATCATATCAGGTCTTCTTACATCTTATTTTGATAACTTGTGCATTTGTCTGTCAACTTTTTCATTGTTTTATACTCCTATATGTCTACTTAGTGTCTCATTAGCATCAATATTGTGTTTTATTGCGACTAATCTTATATATGTATGCATTGACTTTGCAATGTATAATACTTATTTACGTCTAAATAACATCTTGTTTGCATCAATTTAACTTCTTTTTTTAGTCATGTTTCATATATTACACTGCCTTCGTGTCCCTTTAACAGATCTTTTTTTACGGGTTAGAGGTTAGTGTTGGATCTAAAAAACCATCACAAAATGACCAATTCTATTATTGATGTTTTTTTTTTCACAGGTGGTCGTGTTAGAAAAGAAACAAGAGAACATGTCCGAAGAATTAAATCTCGACGTTACGGGCTGAATAATGTATCCCATCTTCAAGAGAAGACTCTATACCATTATTGGAACCAGTGACCAACATATACAAACAATGATTTAGTGTAAAAATCCTTAGGGAAAGACTAAAAAAGGAAATAATTGAGCCCCCTTAAATCAAGCTTGTGTAGTTATTAAAATTCTCCAAGTTTTCCATTCAATGTGATTGTTTCTTTGGGAACTATGTCTACAATTTGGTGATCCTATTGATAGCTATGTTGATTGGTAAAAGTGAAATTATAGCTGTCAAAATGTGCATGCAACAATAGTAGGGCTATGTATAGGTCTTGTAATGTCTCCATTAGGTTGTTTTTTTGAAGGAGATCATTCTAGGATGAGTGTGAAACCCTTAGGGAGCTTCCAAAAAGATTCATGCACATGTAACCTATACATATAGATATTAGGGAATGGTTGACGTTTTGATTTGGATGCAATACCAAATTCAAGAGAGTCACTGCTTCGTTTTCTCTAGTTGCTTGGGAGGATTTTAATCCACCAAAATCACTTCAATTTGAGTAGAAAGACTAAAAGAATATTGTTCTTGATCCCCGTGTCATTTTTGATTTTATTGCATGTTTTTTTGCTTCATTTATTGTGGTTTTTGATTGCTTGCAAAATCAAAACCATAAACTTGGCTAACAAAAAAAGAACTTATATGCTAATGTATCTTCCTCCCCTTTGTTGCCCTTATTTTCATGGTAAATTTTGCAAAAACAACTCAAAAAAACCTTTCCCTTTCCATTTTTTATGTATAAATATAACCACCCTATAGAAGAATAAGTTTACTTTTAACTCTGTATATATCTTCGTCTAACAGATTAGCAACTCCAACAAAGAGCTTTCCATGGATTTCAGTAAGTTTAAAATATCCTTTAGTTTAACTACGTTGAGAAAATCTCGTCGTTTTCTTGGTGGTCATGATTGCTTGAACCATCCTTAGGCCAACTCCAACGCAACTGTAAGCATTCACTTTGAAGGTCATTAAAGTAGTGTAACTACTACCTCTTTGAAAATTTCCTTGCTACAAGACTTGACTCGCCTCCTTTTTTTTAAGTAGTGACATAACTAGTAATTGCCCCAAAAAGGTGCAATAAAAAGCAGAAGGAAAAAAAAAGGGAAGTGAAGTGGTTTTGATCAAGTGAAAAGAGAGTAATATTTCAAGACCTCTAGAATAATTTTAAACACAATCCAATTAATAAATCAACAAAAGCTTCATGTAATCACACATAGCATAATATGTAGTAATGAACAACAATGCAAAACCTTCTAATATATCCATTGAAAATGAAAATATGAAACTGACAACACAATGCATAAGCAAAATAAAAAGCTAAAGAAGACAATTGCATCTATAGTAAAAATCTATATACATGCTCATTAAAATTTTATCACTTATAAAGCATTACACAACTTGAAAATCATATATTTTAGGACATTATTACATAGCAAGACACAACATATCATAGTATATATCACATGTAGGATTTATAAAATGTAAAACCCTATAGGATTCAATTGTATCATAGGCAAACAAAAATTAACAAAAGTGAACCTATAGGCAAGCTGCCAAAAACTTTATGCATAAAATATAAAATTTGGCAAGCCTTCTATATTAGCTTTAAAATTTCAAACATCCAAAGCCACTAAAAAACATAGGCATACAAATTTGTTAGATCATGGATGTTAAGATAATTATCCCCATTCAAGTTTCAAAGAGGTAGTTTCCACATTTAAATTTAACTACCATACCATAGTTTAAAGCTTAGATTAGCCACATAATCACACTACATATAAACCACACTTCTTACATAATATGCATCTCTACCTCTTAAAATATAACTCATCCTTGATACCCTATGCTCAAAGTATATTTTCCAGTTGCCCCTCCAAAAAAGATTTAATTGTCCACCCATATTTGTACACTTCTCTAAATTAAGTTTATAATAAAATGCCATTTTACTATCAAGGTACTTCTAAATAGTAAATGAATACGTGTCTTAACAAACACCAAGCAAATTACTCAAAGAGTAAGAACTAAGTCCCCATATTTGACTGGAAAGTGGAGTTATATATGACATCAATTCAACATCAATGCTCATATCATCATTGGACATGGTAGTCAAACCATCACTAATAAAGGATTGTTCCTTCTGCATTTCATGACTATGATTATTCCACTATGTATTTAGAAATACATATATTTTGTAAAACCAAACATTGAAGAAATGTTTTCATCTCCACAATCATCACTAGAAATATACAATATTTTACTTTTTAAAGTTATAAAAAAACTTTTAAAAAATTGAATGGATGTTTTATAAAATAGTAAAGTCTTGTGTTTAACATTTACAAAAAAGTATATTCTTCTTAGAAGATCTTCTGCAACACATACCAACTTATGAAACTTTGACTATGCATATACCAACTTGGAGATATCTTCTCACACACTTTAATTTAAATTTAAAAAAAATAGTGACCAAAATAAATGTTACTCAACCTTATTCTATGAGCAAAATAAAATAAATTATAGTTTCATACTGTCATGCATGACCTCTTGAGAATTTTTATTTTGGTTTGGAGATTGGGAGGGCAAGCAAGTCATTTTGAAGTGGGCATGTTTTCGTTATTTATTAAAGTTTTAGTTGGACAACAAAGTCGTTGATGCCTTAATCTTTAAATGATATGATAGCAAGCTTAGGATGTATAACTCTTATAAAAATAAAAACAAAACACATGAAACCAAATGTAAATATAATTTTATGATAAAAACTTGAATTTTAAATGATATGATAACAAGCTTAGGATGTATAATGCTTATAAAAATAATAACAAAACACATGAACCAAATATAAATATAATCTAAAGTAAAAGAACTTGAATTTCTTATTTTAATGAAATTATACCACAATGCAATTAACAAAATGACAGAGGTTTTGTACTTTTACATTTCCCATTAACCTTTTTTTAAGTGGTTTCTAGATAACATGTCTTGTCTCATACATAGATACAAGTTTCTTTCAAATCATTTGATAATAATAAATAATTAATATAAACAAATAATAATAATAAATACTGAATATAAAAATGTTTTGCAAGTCTCTGCTAAATTAAGTGAGTACTTATCATTCCAAAAGAATCTTTAATTGTCAGTTGATTGATTGGTTGATAGGGTTAACAAGGGTCTTATTGGGTGGTCCCATCCATCTTCACATAGTTCATTAAATCATCATTTTCCTTTAGAGACGTTTATAACATTTTAACTATAAATTTGGCAAAATAAAATCTGTTGTTAGGTATGAATTAAACATAGTGTGCCACCTAAACCGTTCGAGAGTGACAAATTTCATCTTGCCAAAATAAACACAAATATAAAATATGTTAGAAATCCATAAAGAAAAGAAAACCGAGGTTTCAAATATTTTCCCTACATAAACCTATCAATCTCATTTGATTTCTTTGGTGATGAGCTATCTGATTCCACTCTAATTCGCGTTGCAGGGTTTTGGACGAGATGATAATTCTACCACGTCAGGGTTTGAATCTCCCTATATATTTCTTTTGTCTTTTAGCATTTAGTTTGCCAACTTGAATTTATATTGGCTTATAGTTGGGAGGTATAACTCTAATGACTAAATTATATTTGCTACATGGTATTTTCATCTCTGGTTTTCAAATTCGAGGCATTAGGGTTCCTCTGCTCATAAAATATGTTCATGGTCAAGGTTTGTTTAATATATCCACTAAAATTGTTGTGGAAGCTAGGAGTTGTTTGCATAGTATCTGTTATTTTTTTTTGAATTCACTCATGCTTTTCCATGCTTTTAAGTAGCACAATCTGCGTGGATTTCAAAGAAATAAATCTGCATATTGATGCTCAAGGTTCCCAAGAGGTTTCTTTCATCCATTTTCTTTTCCATGTGTTGCTGTAATATTTATTCTCTTGTTTCCTTAAATTTTGTTTTCACCCATTTTCTTTTGCATGTGTCGAGCAACGTCAACTTCTTTAATTCAATGCTTGGATGCCGATCTGATTTATTTAAGGTACGAGCTAAGTCGATGGATTACATTCACTCCAGTTGTTTTCTTATTTTAGAAAAGAAATTAATTTTGGTTATTAGTTATATATTTGATCGGCATAAAGATAAAATAAACCAACACCATGGCATGAAAATTTGGTTGTATAATTCTTAAACCCCACCCACCTTACATTAGAGGAAATTTGGGGTCTAAAATGGGCCTTATAAGAAAATGCACCAACAATAAATTTTGTGACTTAGAATTCAAGAACCAATAGAATTTCAATAAAATGAGTCAACCATAATGGTTGAATTGGCATATTTGTCATAAAAGAAAACTACTTTTTTGGTTCGTAATTTCGACATATCTCACTGTGTTTTTACTCAAATTATGAGCGGGAGAGCTCGTTGGATGTGGAATTTAATTTTGGATCCAACGAGTACCCACACTGCATACTTTTGATAGACCCCGCTACCCCAAATACAAGAAATACCTGAAAAATGTGATGATGACATCATCATCATGTTTTTCAGGTATTTCTTGTATTTGGGGTAGCAGGGTCTGATCATCATCATGTTTTTCAAGTATTTCTTGTATTTGGGGTAGCAGGGTCTATCAGAAGTATGTAGTGTGGGTACTCGTTGGATGTGGAATTAAATTCTGCATCCAACGAGCTCTCCCGCTTGAAATTTGAGTAAAAACGAAGGGAGATATGTCGAAAATATGAACAAAAAAAGTAGTTCTTTTCATTCTTCCTCCAAAATTAATAACTATTATTTTATTATTTTAACCATTATTTTATTATTTTCCTTAGGAGGCCCATTTTAGACCTCAAATTTCCTCTAATGATAATAATTATAATAGATGTATGAAATGCGAAGGTGGGTTAGTGGAAAATAGAGCTTCCTTCGTTATACATTAATCATTGAGAGATTGACGAGCTCACTCGAAATGGATCTTACTGCACTGCTTTCTCTAGCCGTGGAAGAGACGGGGTACTTGGCACGAGAATGATGAAATTGATATATGATATATATGATATATCAGTCACTAATTTAGCGCACCTGGCATTGAAGCCCAACATTATATGGAATGGCTCAATTATTGCTGATCAATAGGATTGTAAAGAAGTTGGCATGGAAAGGTATTCTGGAAAGGTATCAACACAACATTGGATGAAGATCGTCCAATAGAGGGAACGTATAGTTGAGGAGTTGCAAGTAAATTCAATTCAAATGCAAACAAAGGCCAACAAAATTGAAAAGGAAATGCTGGAAATGAGATAGAGAGCCGACTAAAATGATACAATGTTTTACAAAACTACCCCCAGATAGAAAGACACCTTCGGGTATTTTTTCTATCTAGCAATTCAGATGAACACACCATCGAGGGACAATTCATCCGAACACTCTATTTACAGGACGATGATGATGACAATGATGCACATGGTAGGTTAAAACTTTGCAAAGAAGACAACCGACGCACAATTATTGGCTAGATGGATGATGAAAGAGGTACATGGGTTTTTCAAACCCGACCTTGCAAAAAGAAAACCTTCGGCTCAACTAGTTCTTGAGTTTCCATGTCAATGACGTGATTGTTCGTTAAAAGATGATGTCAATCTTTTCTATGCCAAATTATAGGTAGAACCACCAAATTTCTATGCTTTAGTCCACCTATTATTTGGGTTAATTAAACTCATATACATAAGTATTTTCTTTGTTTTGGTGAAATTAATTGGTTTGAATCCCACCTTCCTATGTATGATCCTCACCCGACATCACTAAGTGAAAACAATTGAAGATTGGTTCAAGAATTAAAAAACAATGGACCCATTTTCAATATTCTTCGATCTTTGTTAGATTTTGTTCGTTTGGCAAGCAACTTTCACCACAATACAATGCATACGCCTAAATATTATGGTTCAATTCAACAACTAAGCATGATAAATTTAAAATATTACTTAATAATTTTAAATAATGTTTTTATTATAAAATGAAACACTCTATTTAATTGTCTAAATCAACATTTTATGAGTTAGGAGCTTACTAACCTCATTGACATCAATGTGCAAGAGTGTGGTGAACATAGTGCGATATATATTCGTAACCAACACCAACATTTAGATCTTATTAGGATCTTATTAGGATCTTATATGTATGTATTCGTAAACAACACCAAAATTTGGACCATTTTAGGATCTTATAGGTAGGTGGTTTATAAAACGATTCAATATTACTAACATTTGAAATTAGAAGTCGATTAACGTGAGGAGCAGATTCCTTTAGTATTGAAAGTTTGGTTATGGGTACCTCTTATAAAACATGCATTTATTGGGAGGTTGGTTGCAGATGTGTGAGATTTACACTCACATTAGACAGTGTATATGATCAATTAATCACATTCCTATTCTCCCGTATTCATGACTAGTAAAGTGGCAATTTAGTGGCCAAAATCATAGGTTCCACCCATGAGACATGATCAAGGACTACGAGCGGCATCTAACACAAATATTGCGACCCCTTTTATATTTCCTCACCTTGTGTTACTCACTTTAACTATTCTCTTTTCACATCTTCATTTAGGGCTCATCCCCTTTGGATTTCATCATTAATTATAACAACTCATTTGGAAGCCCCGTCTAATCTAGTCATGGTTTCAAGTTTCCTAGCATGTATTTTTGTTTTCAGGTGTGTGGTTACTACATAGATCATATATTTTTTACAAATACATTGATTTAAATCTCACCTTTAAGTCCACATACAAAAGTACCACTAAAACCTAAAGTACTTACTATATCACACCACATTTTTGTTCAATGCATTTGGACAACCAAGTTTTGATTAGTAGCATAATCACACTTTTAAATTGGATTCTAGTGGTTTAATATGTTTGATTAGTAGTGAAAACACACTTTTACAATGGATTCTAGTGGTTTAATATGTTTTGATTAGTAGTGTAGTCACACTTTTATAGTGGATTCTAGTGATTTAATAGATTGTTAGGGAATGACCCTCAATACCTCAATTGTATATGCCATTTCAACAAAAAATTTAGGGGATATATTTCACCATATGGCTAATTTTTTATTTCATCCAAAAACAATTTGCCAATCTCCATTTCTTTCCAAAAACAATTCACTCAATTTCTATAGGATAACACAATTTAGTAAAGAATTGCCCAAATTTTGTGTAGACTACACAAAATCCTTATAAAATTGAATACTTTTAGAAAAACATTGACAAACATTTATAGTTAGTATTTTAGGAATTATTAATATTTTCCAAGGTTTCTACACTTAAGATAAGTATGTAGCTCTAAAATTTTCCATGCTTAGAGTAGACCCAAAGACAAGCATTGAGAGAGAAAATTACCCCCTCATTGACTCCTAGAAAATTAATAACCTCTCTCACCATGAAATGTTCATATAAATTCCCATTGAACTATTGTAATATAAAAACACATCAAATTAGATAATGAAACCTATTACAACATAGAAGACACCACTATTTAGGTAGATCTCCCACTCCTCACCTAGTAGACCTCATATCCCACCGTTGTTTAGAAGTCCACCTTGAATGATGGCCAACACTATGGTAACCAATGTCCCATTCTTTGCTTCCATAAAAATCCCAACTCTAGGAAAATTCACCAATGATACCACTACCCACAATGATGATTGGGAGATCATGCTTAATGAACTACCTTTCAATTTACTAAAATTTGAGAGTAAACTAAAATAAAGCCCTAGCATATATATTACTAATGGCTCCAATAATATTAAGGATGACACCATTAGGTGCATAATTTTCCAATGTACTTTGATAACTATGTTCACCACTTGGTATAATGATCTACCATGGGGAAATTTAGCAAATTTAGAACATTGCATAATCACATTTTGAACATTTTTCTAGTTTCCTCTATTTTAAGAAAATAGAATTGAACTTCTAATAAAACTAAGACAATTTAACTCCACTCTCATCAATGATCATATCCAATAATGCTGACATCATCATGAGTTATGCAAGCACATGGAATTACCACTTAAACCATTTTGTGTGGGATTCATTAAGTCCTTTCTACCTAATATCATGAGAGAAGTCCTACCCTCAAATTCATAGATGGAGGCCAAATCCTTTGAGGTTACTCTCAAAATTGATTTCATGTATTTAAAAACTAATTGGATAAATGTATATATTCCTAGTGCACCTCATTTTACATCAATGGATGCCACATTAAGGCACACGATTGATAGGGTCATAAAGATCATTCAAGATAACAAAGTATCCTGAATCATTCCCAAGATGACCCTAACACATACAAACCCACCAAATCCCCACTAGGACCATCCTATTAGTATGGACCATATACATTATATGAGTCACCCCATTTAATAATCAACCCAATATATAGACATCACAACCATTCTACGACACCATCATGCAACCAAACCCTTCCACCTGGTAGAAAACATAAACTAGTTTTAGTTGATTATATATAACTCTACCTTGCTAATATGTCATCCACACAAAATATTGCACTTCATCCAATGACCCCCATTAGCACCTCAAACTAGGTTCCTGCTACCAAACCCAAATAAAAGCAATAACCAATAAGGTGAAAAAACAAAAAATCAAAGGTACAACAAAAATCAATACAACAATCAAGGGGGAAATCCTAGGAACCCTTGTTGCAACAACAATGGTAGTGGTAATGAGGCCCAAAACCGATATGGACACAGAAACTAGAATAAAATTTAATCAAACTTAAGAAATCAAACAAACAAACCTAGAAGAAGCTACAAACACCCATGTGTGGTATGCACCCAAGATCACTACACACACAAATGCTGACTTATACCTGGGTTGAGCCAATGATTTGTCCCATAACAACCACAAGATTCAACCCTTATAGCTCAATAACCATAGTCACCCAAAAACCTTTCGCTAAGAATGAGTAATTGATCATCATGTTTCCACCTTGTGATATTATACGTCACAACCCTTACCAACCACTCCATGATTTATTCATGATACCAGTTGACGTCAAGCTTTCCAATTGTTCACAAGACTATGGGGTGCCCATGAAAGAGTAATATCAACATGATAGCACCCAAATGTTGACTTTTCCTAAAGAAAAATCACCCATTGACCCAACCCTTATGATACCTAAGTAACCCTTATGTTGGTTAGCACACGACCCTCACACTCGAGCAACTTACAATTGCGATGTGTTAAAGGACCTACCCAAAACACATTGTTGTATATTTTCTAGAGTTTTCCTACACAAAAAATGCATTATTGTCTTATGATTGGGACAATTGAAGGGCATGGCATAGAATTAATCATTCCCGAATTTGAAGAAAATAACCTCAAATATATTCTTATAATGTTTTCTAGGGTTCTCAACCATAAAACCATTATATATGAACGACCCAATGGGAGTGTAATTTCATGGAAATCATAGGAAGAGATGGGATCACCCACTCTCATCCCTTCCTAAGCATTGCTTAAGGAATTTGATGGATACACTTGTCCGCCACAAAGCATATTGCCTAAAACAACCATGGAATGAGGAGGTAAAATTGTGTACATTGAGGTGTAGGTTATTAATGCCCCATTGATTGCCACATGTTATTATGGGGAATTAATTTTATTACAAGCGTACCATCACATCTTGTGTTTTTGTATTATGATGATCTTATTAATTTCACTATTCATCATTTCAAGTTAAGTATTTATATGCATTTAGAGAACATTCACAATGCTTCCATTTATGGTGATGTATAATGGTGTGTCTGCTATGCACATCAAGAATAAAACACAGAACAATAATAATTAAATATTACGGTTCGTGTTATTGCATTATTTTAGGGAGGAAAGTGAACGAGAATGAGAAAAAGATATTAGAACATTGATTTGGAAGAGATGATGGAAGCAAGAGTTCATTTATGACATAAAACTAGGAAACAAAATCCTAAGATGACACCTTACATTTTTATAGAGCGTAGAGATGTACTCATATTATAAATCTGACTAAAACTTCTCATTCTTTATCAGAAGCTTATGGTCTGGCATTTGATATAGCAGGTAGGGGAAAACAATTCCTGATAGTCGGTACAGAATATCAAGCAACTGATTTAGTAGCATCAACTGCTATAGAAGCTCGATGTCATTATGCAAATAGAAAATGGCTTGGTTGTATGTTAACTAATTGGTATACTATAGAGACGAGACCTTAGAAGTTCAAGGATTTAAAAAAAGAATAAAACATGGAACAAAGGAGGTGATGGGGATTCTAATTAAAGTAAATACTTGATAATAGAATGAGTTTGTTTACTGCCATTAAAGCCCAATTTCCATGAAAGTTTTACACAATGTTATTATACATCTCAAAACCAAGGAAATATATTAAAATTGATGATTATGACATATTATTGTTTTAGTCTTATGCCAATGTCAAATAATTTATTCATCCTCATACACCAAGGCACTTTTTAAAGGAACCCATTATATTATGCTAATCATTAATTATCTAGTATGTACTCAAGTTTTTTTAAAATATTATTATTATTACTTTAAAGTCATGGCTCAATACATCAACTTGATAGATACAATTCTCTTGTTTATGAAACAAGATACCTCTTCTATGTAGTAATTTGAAATAAGCATTAAATAGATATTCAAATATAAAAGCAAAAACACAACTTTAATCCTCAAAAAACTTCCTACTAAATAAACCCCACTTGTTGTTACACTTAATTCTTCATATTAATTGTTTTTATTACTTCATTTTAATGTTTAAAATGCATCTAAAAGCTATAAGTACCCTTTCATAGTAAATCCTATATTTCCATGTTTGAACATAGTATCGAAAACTAATCAGAGCTCATGCAAATCCTGTTTTACTGGTTTTCATAGAAGGGCTTTACCTCTAAGGATTTCATAGCATGATTTTAAACAATTAACACCATAAAGAAAAAGAGGTAAGATTACATCATGTCAAGGACATTGTCATATCAACAACATTAGATGAGTATTATATTTTTAGATAATCATTTTATACATTAAAATCAAATTTATCTAAGGGGACACATAATCTTATTGAGCTGATGGCATTAAGATCTTTATTGATGTTCGCTTTGTCTAGGAATATATTGCAACTTCAGGACCCAGGTGCTCAATGATTCCTTGCTTGTTATAAAATGATTCCTGGCTTGTTATAAAATGGCTAAAAAATACGGAAAAGAAATACTTAAGGTCGAACTCCCATCAATTTTCACACATTTATTTTACTTAAATTTCAGGAATTAGACACTATAGCTAATTGAATTTCAAAGGAGGGATTGATCCCGAGAGTTGGGGGATTACACTTAATAGAAGTTCTTTGTGGTGTTACCATAGAGATGAGGCAACCTTTATAGTTCAATTCAACATAGTATAGTTTCATTTTATGATTTAGTTGAGCTATAGTTGTTTTGGAAGACAGTAATTTCCAGTTTTTGGTTCATTTTGCTTACAAAATTGATATTTGAATAATTGTTTTGGAAGACTGTAATTTCCACTTTTTGGTTTGTTTTGCTTACAAAATTGGTATTTGAATTATTATGTAGTTTGTTAGTAATGTTATAAATAATATTTTTTGATATTTGGGAGTTAAAAGGTTTTGGAGAAATATTATAAAGTTGAGAATTAGTTGTTTAAATTTATTATAGTTTTTTTTAAATAGTATAATGGTCTTATATAATGTATTTTTAATTCTCTTTGTTAATAAGAAAGGTGATTGCTTTTTATAAAAAAAAAAAATTATATATGTATATATATATATTTTATTTTCAAGGTTATATTTTTAAATCTGTTTAAAAAGTTGTATTTAGATTATTCAAATAATTATTTGAAATGGTTATATATGACATTTATATTTAAATGTTTTGTTTGTTTTTTGTTTTCTTGAAGTCGACAAAACCTATCATAAGTGAGTTGTAATTGATGGAAACCATCACTGGATGCTATCCCTTGGTTTGTTATCTGTAAATGCGAGTTTACTAATCATTGAGTTGACTAATCATTGTTATTCAAGGAAAGCCACACCACCTGAAATAACCCATAGGTGGTTCCTAAGAGGGCACAATTTCACTCTTGCTAGATTCCTTTGGGTCTTGGATCGTCAACCTCCTTCTTTCGTCTAAAGAAGATAAACTCTTAACCAATCAAAAATAGTTTAAGGTCTTACTCTAAGACCAATACTACATTTAAATGCTATCAAAATAAATAATTTAACTGATAATATATTAATATTATTATATCTTTTATAAAGAGTGATTATTCGTTTAAAACAATTTTTCCATAATATCATATGTTTATTTTTATTTTTAAGAGTTACATTTTATAGATTACATTGTTATTCTTAGTACAATTATTTTTACCATTTCATTTATGTTAAATTTTTTTACTATTTTGGAAAGGATTCAACTTATTATTTAATAGGTAGATTTTTTAGAAGAATATTTTCTCAAATAGGTAGATAGATTTTTTTATAGGAATATTTTTCCAGATTTGTTGGGTTAGGTTGGAATATATGTGGGAATAAGGTGGGAATATTTAAACATTCTTTTGTTAACATATCTTCCATGAAACATGGACCTCTTTCATAGAGAATCTATGACTTTAACCAATTCACTTTGCCTATGTTGACAAAGTAAAATTTTTTTAACAGGAGGAAACTTCAATATTTAATAGATAGACTTTTATTATTTTATTTTATAGGAGTAACTTTTCCAGATTATTTGGATTGGAATATTTCTGGAGTGCATTTTACAAATTATGTGGGTTGGAAGGGTTGGTTTCCTTCATAGTCATAAGATGGCATAATGGGAAACTTATAAATATAAATTAAGGTTAAAAAATGTTTTAATGATTTATTTGTATAAACAATATTTTAATATATCTATCATGTGTAGTCATTAATTTTTTTTATACATAGCATTTGGTCTTTTTATCATCAAATATTATATTTTTTCATGTCTTTACATCTGTTCTTCAAAGGATCCAAAATCTTTATGTTTTTTCTTACAAAATTATATATTGGTTTTCTATTTGTTCGTTGCTTTAAAGTGCTAATTTATAAAGCTTATCTGCTTATGTATTTAGTTCCCTATATATGTGTTTGAAGGAGATTGTTTCAAAAGAGGCTATCTACTCCTTGATTGTTTTCAACAAATGATGGAGGTGGAGAGAGTTGATCTGTATTCTCCCTGTGGCCCATTCTATGGCCATTTTAGAGTCTCCGAACAACTACATATTTTTCATTTATTTATCCATTTCTATCATTAGTACTGCCCATAGCATTGACAATTCTACTTGGCCATAGTACTGCCCATAGTGTTCACAGTTATGCTTTGCTATATATATATATATATATATATATATATATATATATATATATATATATAAC
>LPNX010968696.1:148032-279021 GCA_001517045.1 Pseudotsuga menziesii
CCATTATATTACAAAAACAAAAATTACAATTCAAATCAAATATCATCAAAGTCTCAATAGGTTTCTAGTATCTTACATTAAATGAAGAGGGAAAACAATCTTACACTATTTCAATTCAATACAATGTTTTATAATCTATTTTTACATTATGCTTTGTGGAACAAGGAAAATTTTAGGGGGCGAAATTTAGCCCATGGGCTATTTTCCATTTTTTTTCAAAAAAAAGGTTTGCCAATTTGCATTATTTGAAGCCATGATTAGCCTAATTTTGACATGGTAAACATTTTTCACTCTAAAAATCGCCAAATTATTATATAAACTATATAAAATCCTTAGAATTTGAAATATTTTTAGAAAAATATGGCCAAATATTTTATAGTTGAAATTTTAAGGATTGGTAAGATCTGTGAAGGTTTATACACTTTTAAATAAATATGGATCCTTCAAATTTTCCTTGGACTAGAACTTCTGCAATGGGACACATGATAGCCTTTTGGTATCATTTAGCCTCTTCTCTTGTATAGTGCATTGACTTTTGCATCCCTTAACATTTTTTGCATGTGTTTTCTTATTTTACTGTAACTACCATTGTGTTATCATCTTCTCACATCCATTTTTAACCTAAGTGTCCATTTGTTTGTGTCAAATTTGCATCTTTTATACTCTGCATCTATTTTGTGTCTTATATCTTCAATCTTATTTTGTGTCTTATATCTTCAATCTTGTGTCTTATTGCATCTAATCTAGCATATGTATGCATTTCTTTTTGTGTCATAAAATTTACCATTTGCATATATTAAGCATCTCTTTTTGTGTAATTTTGGCATCTTTTTTTGAGTTGTGTTTCTTATATTGCATTGCCTTAGAGTCCTTTTAGCAAAATTTTCACATTTTTGTCTTTTTTCTTCTTCTAGTTTTTATTGTAGATTCTATTTATGTCCACAAAATAACTAGTTTCACCATTTGTGTTTCATTGGCATCCATTTAAGTTCTTTTTGAGCTAAGTTTAAGGATTAGGGTTTATGGGTAGGGGTTAATGTTTAGAGCATAGTTTTAGAGAGAAAACAAGTCACACATTGAACAAATTTGTACCATTATAAAAAATAGTAACCAACATATCCATGCAACTATACAATTTATAACATTGTAGGAAAAATACTAAAAAAAGGAAATAAATTTTTGTAATTATTAGTCATTGGGATCTAGACTAGGCAGTTGAGAGGAATGTTATCCTCCCCATTGAAGATCGATTCATGCAAGTGATATGATGAGCTCTTAATGAGTATATTGTTGTATTGGACTCTATCCTTGTAGAATCCAGTTTACCCTAGTTACCATCCTCAGGATGAGGGGAAGTGTTAGGTGGGTTTCTCTAGGATCTATATTTCATGAAAGAAAAATAAATGTATGTGTGATTATTAATATTCTCCATGTTTTGATGTGGTTGTTTCTTTAAGAACTACTTGGACAATATGGTAGTCCCATTGACGTACACATCCAAATTTGAAAATGAATTTGTAATTGTCAAAACATGAATGTAACATCCCCCTCACCCAATGCAACCTTTAGGAGGGGGAATTGCATTGATTTGGGATTCCAATTTCGCCCCAAACCCAAATAACAAATTCATAACAAATAAAATGCATTTGAAAAACATCAAATAAAATCTACATTGCAGAAATAAAATTGATCCACACACAATAACATGCATGTGCAAGAATAAACATTACATGCATCAATTAAATACATTTTAGATTCAAATACACAATAATATTTATCTTTAAACAATGTAGATCCAAGCAACTAGTTGTGTAAGAGAGATTTTCCACCCAATCATAGGCACTGTGTCCATCATATACCCTTTCTACTGAGAGGCCACCTAAGCAAAGGAAACACCTACAATCTTATCTCTCTCAACCCACAATCTAACTTGCTCTCTATGCTTAGCCAAATGCTCATACAAATATCTATAGTGATCTCACTCAGCCCTCACAACCTTGCATTCCACAATACTCGCCCCACACAACACCCTTCTTGGCTCAGAAATCCCCTCCATCAATCCACAATTCTCTTAGGTGATTAATATTGCCGAGTGCTTCCAGTGTGTGCATATAAGAATACCAACCTGCTAAATGCTATTGGATAACCACCAACAACCTTGATTTGTGGATTCTCAAGCATCTATGAGTAACATACAACAATGGGAAATGGTCCTTAGCTCTCCCAACCTCACTGCTCACCTTCAACCATCAAAATTCCCTTTCAAATATGCATCTCTAGCTCCAAATTTGAATTTCTAGGTCATAGATCCTGGTAAAAGGTTATGAACAACAATGGAGAGCTCTACATAGTCTAGATATGCATGTAAGAATGAGAGAATGAGGGTTTAGTCCATGAGGTATAGAAAATGGTGGCAAGACAACTGACGTAACTTCTGACAGTAGAAGAAAGGACTCCTAGAAGCTGCAGACTAACTTTTGGAAGCTGACAGAACTATCACAAAAGTGTAGTCAATCCCATGCTTCAATAACTGCATGAGGTGAATTTTCCCACTAACCCCACACATGCATTTAGTTATTGGGAAATAATAATAAAATGAGATAAGTGGCTTATTCAATAAACATGACAAAATTTTGGATGAGTTTTAAAGTTGACACTTGGAAGCAACGGATTAGTTTCTCATAGTCCCCCTTTCCTCTTCCCGTCTAGTGGAATCATAGCCCCTTTGGTGCTATTTACATAGCCATTCTTGGACGATTTTATTATTTATCCATATAATATTTACATATATATTTCAAGTTTGCATGACAATCCAATCATACAATCCAAATAACAATATAAGTATCCATTCACTAATCGAGCCTTTGCCTTGAGCTCCGCACTAGGAATTCAAACTAGCATATTTACATAATTTACATAGTTTAATTGAATACGTTACAAAGGTCAAATTGGGGGTATTACAATGAATACAAACCTTGTATAGGTATTGATATATCTCCACCACACCATTTATTGAAGAAGGTCATTATAAGATGGGCATAACACCTCAAATGAGATTCTCTAAGAATATTCATGCACACAGAAACCTATAAATACATGCATTGGGTAATGGTTTTATTCCTTAAGTTGAATGCATTTTTATGCTACTAATTGTAGAGGAATTTCTTCCTTTTATCCACTTGGATGGGAGGATCTGCATACACCAATATCACTCTAGTTTGAGTAGAAAGAGAAGAGAATACACCTAGAAGTATTAACTTGATAAAGTGGAGGATAAAGGGACCATATTCTCACAACCATTGGTCCATTGGTATTTCCATTGCAAACATATTCTTCTTTTAATCGTATTATTCTTGCTCACCCCATCCATTTTGAAATTTGTGTATGGTCATTTGCTTCATTTATTATGGCTTATGTATGCTTGTAGATTCACACTCATGTTGTGATCTTACTTATGCAAGTTTTTTCCATTGATTTTTAAGATCTACATAAGGTATGTTGTGTTTCTTTTTGTGCAAGTGCTATGAGTACAATATAGATCCCATTTCTCCCCTTCTTAGTGGGATACAAACACATTAGAGATTGGCATGAAAAAAAATTCCGAGTAAAGGTATCTTCCTCCCCACTTTCTTTGTTTCCCTTATTTTCATAGTATATTTTTCATAAGTAGCCATAAAATAACCCTTTAATTTACTATTTTGTTGGTATATGACCACCCTATAGAGGAATCAGTCCTGGGACCTTTTTACATAACCAATTTTATGTAAGTTTAGAAAATTCTTTGGTTTAGCTAGGCTGAATCTCTCTTTTATTGATAAATCTTGTTTTGGAGGTGGCTCTAAATACATGAGTTGTCCTCAAGCTAATATGAACATTAACGTTCTTCCTCATAGACATTAATATAGTGTAACTTATTTTTTTGGGGAATACTACCCTGTTATAGAACTTGACTCAGTTGTCCTTATTTTTTTCTAGTTTTGTGGCTAGTCCTTGATTTTTTGCATGTACAATGCATTTTTTCATAAGAACAACAAAAACCTTTTCCTCTACAAAATTATAAGCACAACCATAATACACAATATACAAAGAAATGAGAACTATATACAAAGAACGAAAATGTTATCCATAAAAATTTATATTTTTGCATAAAAAGCTTCAAAACAACTTTTTGTAACCCTGGGTGGTGTCATTGCAATCGAATCCATAAATCAACCCCCGAATTGAAAAGTGGACCTCCAAGAATTACCCTCATTTTTATTCAAGGTTAAAATTGCATCTTGTTTGAAACCTTGGTCTAAACAATCCATGTCACTGCAATGAAAACCCTAATATCACCCCCTAATTGAAAGGTGGTCTTGCCACGACACGCCTATCTTTGTTTCCAATGTTAAAATTATGACATGTTTAACACGATGGCCTTAACAGTAGACACTGTTGCAAAGAAAACACCAAAATAAACTCCCTAACTGAAAAGAGGTGCTACCAATGACACCTTTTTTCTCTCAGGTTGCAATTAGGAGGTTCGAAGTCATCACCTTTTTTTAAAAATCTCTTTAGAAATATAACTAAAGCTTAAAAACAAATTTACTTTACAAAGTAAAAAAATATATAAAACTTTTAAAATAAATTAAAAAATTCATAAAATGAAAAGAAAATTAAAACAACTCGGAAGAAAACAACATTTTTAAAAAAAATCTAAGTTTGTTTTCTTTCAGGTTGTTTTAATGTGTTTTTATTTTTATTTTTTTGCGTGTTTTACTTCATTTAATTTTTTACAACTTTGTAATCTAAATTTGTATTTTAATATATATTTATATTTCTAAAATGTTTTTTTTTTAAAATTAATTTAATCCCTCGATTGGGGGTTGATTGCGTGGAGTGGGGAAGGGTGGTGCAGGTAGTGGGGTGATGGGGAAGGGGGTGGCTGAAGGATGGTAAATAGGTGGAGGAGGGGAGGAAGGGACGAGTGACGTGATTGTAAACATCCCTTTTTTCAAACCTTATAACATATGTATATATTTAATATTTTTTGTTTATTAATATTTTCATTTTTTTAACTTTTTAACGTTTATTTTCTATTTTTTTCTACTTATTTTTTCATAATTGAGATGTTTTTTAAGAAATTTTTATTTTCGCAATTAAAAAAATAAATTCCAAGCAAATATAACTCAACAAAGGAAAAGGGTGCTACTGGTAGCACCTCTTTTCCAATAGGAAGTTTATTTTGGCTTTTTTGTTGCAACGACGTCAACATTTAAGATGACAACGGAAATCATGTTGTAATTTTGTCTCTTGATTGGGGGTTGATTGCCACCTGTTCAATTTGAGGGTCGACTTATGGTTTTGACTGCAAGGGCACTTGACGGGGTTTCAAAAAACTTGTAAATTTAGCCCCCCAAAAAAGGGGGTTACTAATAGCACCACTTTTTCAAATAGAGATAAAAACTACTAAATGTGATCTCCAAAAAAATGAGACACTTAAATGAAGGGGATTCAATAATTTAGTCTACATGTTGTTTGGATTAATACACATCCTTTTTCTTTGATTTTTAGTAACATAATAGTTTAGATATTTTCTTTGTTTTGGTGAAATTAAACAGTTTTGAGGCACAATTTGTCATGTATGCTCTTCAACCCCCGTCACAAATAAATTTGGGTGAATTAGAAGTGGCTAAAGATTGCTTTGATTCCTTGTTACTAAAAGGAATTTTTACTTCAAGAAGTTTTCCACTTTCAATATTTTTCACATCTAAACATTATGTCTTGGTTGACCATCTGATTACAAGAAACTTAAAACCTACCCCTTCACATAACCTCCGAAGAACTAATCAACCCGTTTTTAAAAATATTTTTCTTTATAAAATCAAACACCTTAATTAGTTGGTTAAATCAATAGTTTGCATGTTAGTAGCTTATGACCCCCACATTGGCATCACTTCATGAGAGGGAATTGTTGGATTATCCCACAATACTGAGAGTGGGGGTGGGGTGGGGGGGGTGAATCAATATTGTATTTTTCTTTTAAAAATAAAAACACAAAATGAATCAAACATGTTAAGACACAAATTTTATCATGGAAACATCAAAGAGAAAACCACCAATTCAAAATCGTTCAAAAGATGAATCTACAAAATTGCTTTATCTGCTACAACAGAAAGGATGCAACAACACCCTGAGTTTCTTCTTGCTACAATATGGAAAGGATGCTCCAACACCCTGGGATTCTGCCTGCTACAACAGATAAGGATGCTACAACACCTTGGTTTTCTGTTCGCTACAATATATAAGGATGCTACAAATCCCTTTGTAGACTTATAGCTTACCCTAGTGCTGCCCTGCCACCTTGGATTGATTTTTATCAATTTGTTATTCACTTCTTGGACTCTATCATTCGCAATCATAGAGACAAGTTCTTTCCTTCAATTATTCTATCAATAAATACCTCCATGCTTCCCGCGGACACATTTCTTCACCATTGCGTCATTTCATTGATCGTTCCTCTTCAAGAAAAAACTTCTAGTAGTGACTTTCCGCACACTTCATTTACGCAACCATCCTGAGCCGTTGATCTTATTTAGGGATTTTATCCTAACCATAGATATGAGATAAAAATTAGATAGCGGATATGTGACTTTTTCCAAATACCATTCCACGATTTCCACTTACCGCACCAATCATTCTGCACAGTCAATCTTCTTCGATCTATCCATTACCGCTGATCTGAGAAGGGAATCAAATATCGGATATGTGACTTTTTCCAATTATCATTGCACAATTTCCACTTTCCGAACCAATCATTCCGCTTATCTTCTTCGATATCTCTGTGACTGTTGATCTGAGATGACAATCGGATATCAGATATGTGACTTTTTCCAAATATCATTCCACGATTTCTGCTTTTCAAACCAGTCATTCCGCATCATTGATCTTCTTCGAGCTCTCTATGGCTGTTAATATGAGATGAAAAGTGGATAACAGATATGTGACTTTTTCCAAATATCATTCTACGATTTCTGCTTTCTAAACTAATCTTTATGCATCGTCGATCTTGTTCGAGTGTTATCCTGATTGTCGATCTTCCAGATTGTGGATTGCGGGTTTGTGTCTTTTTCAACATGTCACTTCAATATTTTCAGTTTCCTCCATTTTCTTCCACACCATCGATCTTATGCAGATGTTTTTTAGACCGTCGATCTTCTAGATTTCAGGTAGTGAAACTGTGACATTGCCCAAAGTCTTTTTGTGATTCTATGCCTTCTACCTTCCTTCTGAACCTTTGATTCTCTTCTGGGTTCACTCCCGTCTGTTGATCTATGATCAAATGTGGATTTTTGGCTCTTCCCTTTTCTTTGCGCGAAAATCATTCTCTGCCGTCGATCTTCTCAAAATCGACTTCCGCATTTCTCTCGATTGATCTGGAGCGTCCATGTTGTCAATCATTTCTTAATGAAAATTTTCTTGCATTGGCCCGTGTTAACCTCTTGCACTTCACCTAGTGAAATGACTTTACCACTGTCAGATCAGGGTCCCCACCAATCAATGATTGACTTCAAATGTATTAAATTTGTTTAAATTAAAACTCCGCACCCTTCTTAGCAGTTAACTCACCTACTAGTTGAATCTGCAAAATCCATGAGGACCGTCAGATCTAAATCGACGATGGACCCAAAATATAATAAGGAGGATTTTATTCGAATTTCGTGCACATCAGGATTTAATTAATCGATGCAAGTTCTCGCAACGAAATCACTGACAACCATTTATCTGCTTCCACGATCAACCTCATCCATTGATCTCGATCTCCTTCATGGCGATTAGTTTATGATTTTGAATCCCAACTCTTTTTTTATCCTCATCTCTATTAAATCAGCGAAATCCATATTACCTGTAGATCTCTGAAACCTTCAGATCTCCACCACACGATCTACAATCATGAGGATGACTTAACTTAGGCAGTGTTGGGTTATCTCAGATGTAACTCCAACCTGCGAAATCAAATTTCAACCATGGATTTTCTCCCACCACAATCTAAACCATCTAATCCTACACAGACTTAAGTCTCGTTTATTATCGATCCTTACAGTGATCGATTGTTGATCCAGAAACCTACAACAAGGTTATTCTAAAACATATTCCATTCAAGAAAACTCATTGATCTAATTGATTCATTCATGCCGATTGATCAAGGAATCGATCAATCCTTGTCATTAACCCTGTTACTAATTTTCCCTTGTCATCAACCATGTTACTGATTTTCTTTTCCTTTGTCATTGTTGAACCTGCTACCATATCTACTGGTTATTCCTTTGTCATTCATGAACACTTTTGACATCGATGACAACTATATTCTCAACAATTCCCCCCTTTTGCATTGATGGAAACATCTAAACATTCCCCCCCTTTGACAATAATGACAAAGGATAACCTATTATGCTATTGAGGATTTCCTGTCTTTCTTCTTTTCTGACAACTCCCCCTGAGATTGTGCTTCCTCCTATACAATTTTTGTAAGGGAATTACTCCCATCTTCTGTCTAAGATGCTCAAAGGATTCCTTAGGTAGTGGCTTGGTGAAAATGTCAGCAACCTGTTCTTTTGTGTCAACATACTCCAGCTTGAAAACCTTCTAGGACACTTGTTCTCTTAGGAAATGATATTTTATTGGTATGTGTTTTGTCTTGGAGTGCATGACAGGGTGTTTTGACATATTTATGGAACTAGTTTTATCACAATTTATTATTATTGGGTGCTCATACTTCACAAGTAAGTATTCTAGTATCTTCTTCATCCAAATGACTTGGGTGTAACAACAATATATTTGGCCTCTGATGTGGAGAGTGAAATGGAATATTTTTTGTTACTTAACCATCAAACCAGACAATTTCCTAAGAATAATGTTGCTCCACTAGTACTCTTTCTATCTTCCACACTTCCTGCCCAATCTGCATCAGTAAATGCTTTTAAAATAAAGTCTTGACTTGTTGAGTACCATAACCCATACTCCATAGTACCTTTCAAATATTTGAAAATCCTTTTTACTACAGTTACATGTGTTTCTTTGGGGTTTGACTGGAACCTAGAAACCAAACCTACAGCTTGCATCACATATGGTCTTGTAGCTCTCACATATAGTAGGATTCCTATCATGGATATGTACATGGTATGATCCACTTCCAGAGACTCATCATCCTTAATTTACAACCTGTGATCATAGGAGTAATAATAGGTTTGGAGTCTTCCATCTTAAATCTCTTAAGAATGTCTTTGATGTACTTAGTTTGAGAGATAAAGATTCCTTTTTCTGTTTGATAAACTTGTAATCCCAAGAAGAATGTTAGTTCACCCAACATTGACATTTCGAATTCCTTCTTCATTTCAGAAGCAAATTTTACACTTAGTATTTGTAAATTGCTTCCAAATATGATGTCATCTACATAAACAACAACAATGATCATATTTTCATCTTCGATATTTAAGTAGAGATTACTTTCAGTGGCCCGTCTCTTAAATCCTTGTTTTTTTAAATAAATATCTAGCCTTGAAAACTAGGTCCTTGGAGCTTGTTTGAGACCATAGAGTTCCTTTTCAGCATGCAAACATAGTCTCTATTTTTTAATAATAGGAAACCTTCAAGTTGTTCAATATAAACCTCTTCTTCTATTTTTCCATTAAAAAATGCATACTTGACATCCATTTGATATACTTTAAAGTTTTTATGGCTTGAGAGTGCTAGAAACATTCTGATTGCTTCAAGTCTTTCCACAAGGGCATAAGTTTCTTCAAAATCAATCCCTTCTACCTAAGCATACCCTTTACATACTAATCTTTCCTTGTTCCTTATCACTTGACCATCCTGATTGAATTTGTTCTTGAAAACCCATTTGGTCCCTATAACATTCTTATCTTTGGGTCTTGGGACAATTTCCCATGTCTCATTTTTCTTAATCTGATCTAATTCTTCATTCATGGATTTGACCCATTCATTACTTTTGCTGGCTTCTGTAAAATCATTAGGTTCCACTATTGAGAGTAGGGCTTGTTCATTAAATGTTAGTTGTCTCCTTGTAGTAAGTCCAACATTTTTATCACCTAATATCTGTGTCTTTGGATGATTCTTCTGTATCCTTCTAGATGGAACTTTTGTACCAAGTCTTGGGTAGTCTTCTTCATTTTCATGTGTACCTTCCTTCTCTATTCCTTCTTCTTCATCATGAGTACTTTTGTCCTCTTGTAAGTCTTCATTATTTGTATTTTCAGTGTCATGACTTCTTGGTTTTATATCATCTATTCTTACATTTGCACTTTCTACAATATTGTGTAACCTTTTATTGAAACATCTATATGACTTCTTGGAGGATGAATATCCTAGAAATATTCCTTCATCAGTGCTAGAGTCAAACTTTCCAAGATCATCCTCGTTCCTTTTAATGTAATACGTACTGCCAAATACTTTGAAATATTTGTCTGAGGTTGGTCTTCCATACCATAGTTCATAAGGGGTCTTTTCCTTTTTCACTCTGACTTGTCCTCTATTAAGTATATAGACAGCTGTGTATACTGCTTCTTTCCAATATGCATATGACAACTTTGCTTCATTAAGCATTGTTCTGCCAGCTTCTTGGACTGTTCTGTTTTTCCTTTCAACCACACTGTTTCGCTGAGGAGTCTTTGCAACTGAAAATTGTCTCTTGATTCCATGTTTTCTCACAAAACTCATCGAACTTATTTGAAGTAAACTCTCCCCCATTGTCTGATCTAAGACATTTGATCTTCATATGTGTCTCATTTTCAACCATTTCCTTCAATATTTTGAACTTCTCAAAGGATTTTGATTTTTCTTTGAGAAATGTCACCCAAGTCATCCTTTTGTAATCATAAATGATCACATGAAATAATATTCCCCCTGCTTAGTTTTTGTTCTTGTTGGTCCACAGAGATCTGTGTGCACTATTTCAAGAGGACGCGAGGTCATAGGTTTTTTTGTTTTAAAATTGGTTCTAGTTTGCTTCCCATGTTGACAATTTCTACAAACCGAGTTTAGGGGTTTTACAATTTTAGGCAAGACTCTTACAACTTCCTTCTTACTTATTTTGACAAGATTGCGAAAATTTAAATGTTCCATCCTCTTGTTCCATAACGAACTTTCATCAACCATACTTAAGTAACATTGATATTCATTTTCTAGGATATATACATTGTTTGATTTTCTTATAGCAGTGCCAACAACTCTTCCTAAGTCCTTTTTCCTAATCTCACATTTCTCCGAGTCAAAAATACAGATGTGCCCTTAATCACATGTTTGAATTACACTGAGAAGATTAGGCTTGAGGTTTTCTACTACTAATACATTTTATGCTTTGATCTTGTTATTGACAACAACTATTCCTTTGCCAATTATCTTGGAAGAGGAATTGTCTCCAAAAGTGACTTTACCCTTATTATGTTTTAGTTTAATGAATTTGTTTGGGTCACCGGTCATATGTTTTGAACACCCACTGTCCAAGTTCCATAGTTTTTGTTTTTTTGTTGCACATAGAGAAAGCATGGAACTTTCTTTTTCTTCCCTTTCCCTGCAACACTTCATCTGTTTTGTGTCTTGAGACTTAATTGCAACAATCTTCCTTATAGGAGTCAACAATTTACAATCTCTTGCCATATGTCCATGGTTATCACATTTGTAACACTCTATGTCATATTTTTGAAGAAGTGTAAAAAGGTTATGATTTCCTTTTGGTTTATTACTTGATGACTTCTTCTTGTATTCAGGAACCTTCCCAAAATATTTCCAATTTAAAGATTTATGACCAAAGTTATTACAATAGTAACAGTGACCTAAAAAGATCTACAGATATCTATTTGGTCTCTTAGGCACCATATTATTTCTTTTTTATCTTGAGAGTTTAGGGAAAATTTCTTGCTCTCTTCCTTTTTAACTGGACTGTTTAGTGCTTCAACATAGATTTTCTTGTTTCCTCCTTGATTAGTGAAAGAGAAACATCCTTCCTTCTTTTCTTTGTTAAAATCCAAGCTAGATCTATCACTTGAGGCTCTTTTTCTATTCAGGATGTCATATAGAATCCTTGAGCTATTCTCAAACTTTGATTTGATAGATCCTTCATCAAGCTTTTGTTGATGTATTTGTAACTTCCGAATGTATTCACTTGTATATTTTATATATTGTATTTCATTGTTCCCTGATGTTCCTATCGAGAGAATCATTAATGTAATAAAGTCATGTAAATTCATTGAGGTTAACCCTCCATTGTAAGTCAGGGCAATAGTCCCCATAATTGAGTTGAGGTTAACCCTCCGATTGTAAGTAGGGGAAATAGTCCCCATAGTTAAGGGGTACTAGGGTTATTAGACTCTCCTAGAGAAGTCATCTCTATAGAGTAATTGTCAAGTCAGAGGCTAATATAAATAGAGAGTGAGACTCTCTATTTGAAACACACACTCACTCAACTGGGGCACATGAGTGAGAGAGGAAGTGTTGGAACAAGTGAGAGAGATTAGCTATCGGAGATCATATTTATGTTTTCGGGTTTTACATTTGCTACTGGTTCTCATTCTATCTCTAAGAAAGTTGTAGTGTTTTCTCCTTTATGGTTTCCCCTAGGAAAATTATTTGTGTCTCTTGTCTCTTGTGATTATTGCTATGCATGTTATTCTCTCAGATAAGATCCTAGATCATATTGTCTAAATGATAAAAATATAGCATGGTATTAGAGCTAACCTGAGAAGAAGACACTGTGCAGCTGCGGAAGCTAGGGATTCTTACTTTTTGGGTCTCTCTCCATAGATCATTAGAAAAATGAGTCTAGGATAACTCTCCATTGAAGGGCGCATCTTTCTATCGAAGCAGAATTTGATTCCAGGCATTTTCAATCACTGCTGCGGGAAATTAGGGATTTTCATAGAAGAGGAATTTTTGAGTGAGCCTAGCATATGATTGATCTCCTTATCAAAATAGAAATTTATATACCAAGATCAAAATTTTTGGTTGGGTAAAACTTCGGAAAAGTCAAACCCTAATTTGACCCCAGGCCTAAAAAACCCTAAAATACTAAAAATGATACTTTTGGTACATTCGCTATATATTGAGATTTAAGGAGGATCAAGAGCCAAAATTTTCACAGACCAAAGATAAAATCCTGTTGTACACTGTGTAAACATTTTAGCCTCAGATTCTCTATATTTCGGGAGATATGATTCCTCCAAAGTAGGGTTCTAGCCTCTTCCAGGATTCATCCCTAAATAGAACACCTAGGTATAATTTCTATATGTTCGGATACAAAGGTCCAAATGAAATTTAGAAAGATTTTCTAGATAGGGCATGAATTGTAATTTTTGTGGTAAAAGGTTCAGACCCTGATGATGAAACAGTGACACGTGGAAGTTCGTACAAGTTCGCTATGATGAATAGTCTTGAAATAATTCACCTTGGGAAAACTATCATAAGTCCCAATTGGTGAAACCAATTCAGCTCAAACCTGTGATGTTGGAAAGAGAACAGATGATGCTACCTTAGTGCTAATTTTTAGACATAGAGGAGCAATAATTTTGGATATATTGCAGAAACAATCTCAAGTAATTCTGTAGAAGAAATTGAAGAAAAATAGGGCATCAGATATTTTGCAATTCTGATCACAGTTTTGGGAAAATGAGTATGCTACTCAGCTCATATTTAGGAGGCACATATTTCTACCCAATAATATCTAAAAGATTCCAAATTTTGAAAATTAGGGTTTCTCTGACAAACCCTAGATCAACTAGATCCAGAACCAGAAAACTAGCACTGCAGAAGATCAACTCCAGATCCAGTTTCAGCATCTCAAATTGGTAAGATATAAATCTTGTGTATTTCCATTTGAGGTTCTCATTAAGAATGTCTCATCACACCAAGATTGATGAAAATATTGAAGGAGATGATAACTTCTGAGCATGGAAGTATATGATCTCACTCGTTCTTGAAGAAAATGAATTGGACTCCTACATAAGTGGATAAGTTACAATTCCAGAGGGAGATGAGGCTAAGGCCTTACATAAGAAGAACTTGGTCAAGGCCAAGAGGAGCATTGCTGATTCAATCAAGGATCACCTTATGCCACAAGTGTCTTCCCTAAATACACCTAAAGATATGTTTGATTCCTTGACCAAGCTATTTGAAGGGAAGAACATAAATTGAAAGATGCCTTTGAGAAACCAGTTGAAGAATGTAAAGATCCAAAATTCAGAGACCATACAGTCATACTTTACAAGGGTATCTCAAATCAAAGTAGTGGATGAAGAAGTAGAGAATGCAAAAACTGTGATAACCACCTTGAATGGCCTCCTAGGATCATGGGATTCATTCATTCGAGGAATGTGTTCCAAAAGGAAGTGATTACTTTCAGCAGACTCTGGGAAGAGTGCACACAAGAAGAAAATCGACTCATTATAAGAGAAGAGAAGATGGGGGCAACTGAAGATAAAGCGCTCACGATTCAAAGAAGATCCCTCAAGTGACGAGGAATATGAAGAACTTAATTCTTGAAGAACCTATTATCCATCTTAGCATATGGATAAGAAATGACGATGTTATGAATGAAGAACATGATGAAGATGAAAGAAGGAGTCTACCCATGAAACAAATAAAGATAAGTATTCAATTGAAATTTCATGATATTATTTTGTTATGCATTGGTTTATATTCAGTTGATGTGTTATGCATGATAGAATGCCCGCATTAACTTACAATATACTACTAATATGCATGTGATGGGTAAGTAGCTCATGGTGCTATACAACTCTCCATTACTACTTATCTAGAATGAAACCTCTTTGCTGAAATATTAGATTAGTGCAGAATCTCAATGATGCCATGGTAGAGATGGAAGGAATCTAGAAAGTTTCCGTGAGATATGGATGAATGTTGTATTGGCTAAAATAGTTGCATGTTTATATTTTTATGCATAAGAATTTTCCATTATGAATATGCCTTATGAAATGATTCTAACCATACAACTAATGCATTTGACTTTTAGGAAATATCGCGTACAATCTCGTACAAGAAAAGAAGGACGAGACTTGTTCTGAAGAACAAGTGACGACAATTCAAGAAATTATCCAAAATGAAGAATAGTATGACGAGACTTCAAGAGGTCTTAGACACAATGCAATTATGTGACACTGTTGAGCGACATAATTGATGCAGAACCTTCCAGCTATGAAGAAGTAGCCAAGAAGAAAGGGAAGGAGAGTACCAATTCAAGAAGAATGATGTCTAGGATGCAGTATCAAGACCTGAAGGGAAGTCCGTAGATCCAACATGCAATAGATGTCAACATAGTGGGATACAAGGCAAGATTCCTAGCATAAGGATTCTCACAGAAAGAAGGCATAGACTACGAAGAGACATTTGTAGTCATTGGAAGTTAAGACACATGACATGCATAATCATGTGTGCAAATTAAAGAAGGCCTTGTACGAGATCAGAAGGCACCCATGGGATAACACATACATGAGGAGCTTGAATATCACCTAAAGTGATGAATATCTTAACCTTTGCTACAAGGTTGAAGATGAAAGCCTATAAAGGATGACAAGCTCACAGATGGGTGCGAGAAGAACACTTTCAAGATAGAGGATCTTGGTATCCAGTGACCCTAGATGGATACATAGAATATTAGTAGCAGAGGAAGCTGCTTGTCACTTCAGTACATAATGTTTCAACACATAGAGTATGAAAGGAATAGGGAGAATTATGCTCTGCTTCAGAGGGAGTGACTGCAAAAGATCCCAAGGTTTGACATGATACAACATGATGGAAAGCTTACTAATGACTCTAGGCTTTACTGAGATTAAAGCAGATTCCAACCTTTACTTCAAGGTTGAAGGCGGAAGACCAGTGATGGTCCTGTTATATGTCGATGACTTATTCCTAACAAAAAATAGGAACTCATTAAAGTTGCAAGAAGGAGAATTATGAATAATGATTGAAAGGAAGTGAGACTGGCATATACCTGCTCTCTCGGCTGCTAGGGTTTGGGGCTGTTAGGGATTTCCTGTCCTCAAGACCTCTCTGCCTCCGCGACTGCTCTGGTTATGTATCCTCCTAATCTTGACCTTGCCAATTTTAACAACTATTTTCTAAACATAGTAGCCCCCCTTCCCCCCCCCCCCCCCTCGTAAGTGCCACCCCTCCATCCCATTTTGTAAAACGTTCAGAAATTCTAGAGGTTAAAGTATCCTCAATAGCTTCAAAGTGAAAAGCAACCACGTTATCAGAGAAAGGACTCATTGGTTTGTTCACAAGACTATGGCTGTCACCCAGATTGGTGGAAATATGGCTCAATAAAAATTGGAAATATCTCATTCAAGGAGAAGTACATCAAATTTTCTGTGGTAAGGGCTACTTTGTCTTCATCTTCGAGAAAAAACAAGACCAGGATCTCATCTTCAGAAATGGCCCATACTTTATGGGTCCAAGAGGTATGTATCTCAACAAATGGGATATTTCCTTCGAACCTGAAAAAGATATCCCTAAGGCTGTTCCAGTTTGGGTCAAGCTTCCCCACCCCTACACTGCTAGAACGATGAATATTTTCAGGCAATAGGCAATACCCTTGGCAAATATATTGACAAATAGGAACCAAAATCTCCCCTGTGTTCTTATGCTAGAATATGTGTGGAGGTTGACATGGAGAAAGGTCTTCCAAAAGCCATTAATCTATCCATTGAAGGATGGAATCATCTCTAGATAGTTGACTATGAGCAGATTCCCTTCAAATGCAAATACTGTCATGAATACGTACATTTCACCAAATCCTGTCCAAAAAAACCAAAAAACCTAATCCTGAAGATGCACAAGAAGAAGGCTAGAACATTGCAAGAAGGAAAAGGAGTGTTGAATCTTCATCAACACCATAACCTCATATCCCAGTGAAGAATGCAACTGGAAACAAGTATGAATCCCTCTCCAATGAAGAGCCTGAAATAGAAACTCTAGAGGAAAATGAGGAAGAAATCATCCCCTAGGAACAAGAGATCCCAGTAGAAGCACCATCTCCAAAGAAAAAGACTCTAGGTAAAAATACTTTGCTCACCTAGTAGCTAGAAAGGAAGGAGAAGTCAATTTTGAAGGCTCAGTCACTCGTTGCAGGGCCAAAGCAAGCTCTGAAGAAACCTCAAAAAACTCCAATGAAGAGTAGGAACCTCAATCCAAAAAAGGTAGACGAGAAAACAAGACATTAAGGGAGCAGGAAGCTGCAAGAGAAAAAGCAGCTGGGAAGCAATCCAATCTTGATTTCCTGGTAAAAAAATCGCAAGCAATAAAATATCTCCTCAGCGCCGAAGAAGAAAAAAAGGAAAGGGAAAAGGTGCTATGTCAACTTAACAAATGATGAAGCTGGTCTCCTGGAACTGCAGAGGATTAGGAGGTTCCCAGAAAATAGAAGTGATTAAAAGTATCAAATCGATGGAACACAACAACATCCTTCTCATCCAGGAGACTAAAAATACTGCGGTTGACAATCTCTCATCTATGAAAAATTTGTATCCAAAAGGAGAAGGTTTTGCTACCAGTGCGAGTGGAGCCTCTAGTGGTCTCCTTACTTGGTGGGATAATGAGAAGTTCTCTTTGCAAATAACCATCAAAAATAAAAATTGGTTGTTTGTTAAACTTGAAAACAAGGAAAATAAGGAAGCATTCTGGGTTGGGAACATATATAGACCCACAACTCAAGCTCAGAAAGAAACCTTTTGGAACTCTTTGGAGGAACAAAGTGAAGGGAAAAGGCAGATCCTTTACTTCATTGCTAGCGACTTTAATGTTACTATCTTTGCAGATGATCATAGAGGAGGAGTCAAAGTTAGAGATCCATTTGGAGAAAGGTTAGAGGATTTGGCTTTGCATTGGGGCTTAACAGATATCAAACCCAAGAATGGGGTTTACACCTGGAACAATAAAAGAATTGGACCAGGACATATGGCTTCTAGGTTGGACTACGTGATTGTAAGCACTCATCTCCTTAGGAATCTTCCCTTCCCTGAGTCCAAGCTTTTGTGCTCGGTGGTTTCAAATCATAATCCTCTGTGTCTTTTCTTTCCTCTAGTGGAGAACTTGGGCCCCCCCCCCTTTAGGTTTAACCATTTATGGCTTGAATCAGAAGGAGTTTGGGATATCATCTACAAGGCTTGGAAATGCTTCATTCCAAGATTGCCAAAAACTCAGAAAGGTAAAGTCTGCTCTCAAACTTTGGGCCAAGCATCATTTTCAGGAGCCATCTATCAAGAAAATAGAAATAGTTAAAGAGATGGAATCTCTTCCAGAAGATATGGCAAAAATTGAGATAACCAGAGATCTTCTTCTCCAGGAAATAGAGTTGGAAAAATGCTTGCAAACCATCCTAAGGTAAGAGGAAGAAAGTTGGAGGTTATGGTCTAGAGTCATCTGGCTTAAGGGCAGCGATCAAAACACAATTTTTTTTCAAAATCAATGTAGAGAAAGACAAAGGAGAAACACCACGAGGGAGCTGAAAAAGGAGGACGACACTATCATATCGGGACAGGAAGCAATTAGCTTTGAGACAAGAGGGTTTTTTTTGAAAATATTTTTAATAATGAAGAATATGTCTCCCAAGAAAATATGGAGGAAATGATTAGAGACATCCCCTCTATGATCATCCCCGAGGACAATCAATTCCTAGAAACCCCTATATCCGAAGACAAAATCAAGAAGGCTATATGGACCCTCCATCCTGAAAAATCCCCTGGGCCAGATTGTTTCCCCATTTGATTCTATAGGATGTTTTGGTATTTAATTAAAAAGGATCTACTGCATCTTATTTCTTGGATATCTAAAGGGAGAATGGGAGGAGCCACCAACTCCACCTTTTTAGCCTTGATCCCTAAAGAACATAACCATTCTTCAATTAAAAGATTTAGGCCTATATCCCTCTACAATGCCTCCTATAAAATATTTTCCAAAGTCCTATCCCTTAGACTCAAGGAAATTATCCCATCCCTAATCTCTCCTAATCAAGGGGGGTTCATCTATGGTCGCCATATCAGTGATAATATCCTTCTGGTTCAGGAAGCGATTCGTTCCAGCTCAAAGAAGGGTGAAGCAGGCATGGCCATTAAGCTAGACCTTTCCAATGCCTTTGATCACATAAGACACACTTTCATATTGCTGGTGCTAAAAAAATTTGATTTCCCTCCCATCTTTATAAATCAAGTCCAAGCCTGCATCAAATCTCCCTGGATAGCTCCATTAATTAAGGGAAGACCCACCAAATTCTTCAAATATAGTTGAGGGATAAGGCAGGGCTTCCCCCTCTCTCCTTTTCTTTACATCCTAGTCACTGATTCCCTGAGTAGAAGGCTTAACAGACTCCAAGAAGAAGGACTCCTCCCAGGCCTCTCCTTAAAAACCAAAGTCCAACCAATTAACCATGCTCTTTTCGCTGATGACTCTATCCTCTTGGGTAGTGCCTCCCCCCAAATCGCTAGAAATTTTCTTAAGCCACTCGACCTCTTTCTTCATACCTATGGCAGTGCAACAAACTTGGATAAGTGTTAGATTTATGGCTAGAACAAAAATGTGGTTATTCTTCGAGACATATCCCAAATTATTCACATTCATGTCAATCATGACTGGACTCACTTAATCTACCTGGGCATCCCCATAGCCAAAAAATCCTTTGCTACCACCATGTGGGCTCCTGTCATACAAAAGATCAAAAACAAGATTCATTCGATGGGCTCCAAATGGTTAAACCTGGCTAGAAAAGTAACCATTATTCATTATATCCTCTCTTCGTACCCCATTTACACCAGTTCGATGATCTTGGCATTATTTTTTTTATTAAAGATAATGAGATTTCTTTAAGGATAATAATTAATTATATTAATTATTATATATATAAAAACTTTATTTAATTTTTTTGTTTTAATATCATAAAACAAAATTTGAAATATTATAAATAAATTATAATATATATTGAATTAATATATTATAATTATATTGTTTTATAATATATTATAATATTTGTGTTTTGTATTTTGTTTTGCAAGTCGTGGAGATGGAATGACGGAGCAGTGAGGATGCGGCGAGGGCAGAGATGCATGGAGCAGCGCGGGAGGGATGGGGAATGAGCAGAGGATGGGCGCACGTTGGTGGAGTTAAACTACATGGTGGAAGGTGGATGGGAGAGCGGTGACAGAAGGATGGGGGAGCATGAATGTGTAAGAAGGTGCGGGGAGATGGAGGGCGATGACAGAGGGATGGAGCATAAATAGTGGATGGCATAGAAAGTGGAGGAGCATGAACATGTGGAGGAGCTAGAGGTGGTTGGGGATGGTGGAAGACTGCAACAACAATGGGAGAGCGTGGAGTGGAGCAAATGGGAGAGCGTGGAGTGGAGCAGAGTGAATTACAGAGCAGCCGAAACAGTCGCGTGGGGAAGATGGTTGGATGGGATGGCCAAAGATGAAGCTAGAGAGGGTCGGAAGGCGCATGAGGAGAAGAGAGCTCGTGCTAGTGGAGATGGAGCTAAGGAGCAGCCCGGTGATTTCTAAATATTCTTCCTTCAATTGAAAGGGCCAAAAGACAAGATTGGTCAAAGACCAAGTGCACAGAGAAACTCTGAAGTGGGTGGCCAAGGGCTGGATCATGGAGGTCCAAGAGGCTCTAATACCACTAAAGTGAATATTTATTTGCTCATACAGTAATATTCACCAGAAAACTTGGTAAATCAAATGAGCCATAATAATGTATATATTGATGATAGGATAAAATATTATTACAACGGTTGATAACCCTCCTATTAAATAAGGCTTGGGAATTGTGAATGAAAGGTCATTTCCTTTCATCTTAAGTATAATTAATTATGTTTCTTATTAATTATTTAATTATTATATTTATTTTATGTTCGTTACAGTTTTTCAACCCACCTAGGATTGCATTTAGGGCTTTAGCATTACCTTCATATTGGTCTAGTTCCTCTGGGTTTGTAGGTGCTTGGTCATCTATTTTATAGTATTTCTTTGTTACTTACCAAACCTTTAATCCAAGGGACATCAGATGGCACTTCACCCTCACACTCTAGTATGTATAATTTTCTCCTGTGAATAATGGAGGTCTGCTGGTGGCTAAACCTTCTTGTTGATCCATATTGGTTTTTAAATAGGATCTACCTTATAGTGGTTAAATTGTAGTGAAGGAACATGCTCTGATACCAATTGTTGGATTATCCCACAATACTGAGAGGGGGGGGGGGGGGTGAATCAGTATTGTGTTTTTCTTTTAAAATGAAAAACACTAAATGAATCAAACAGGTTAAGACACACATTTTATCGTGGAAAATTCAAAGAGAAAACTACCAATTCAAACTCATTAAAAATATGAATCTACAAAATTGATTTATCTGCTGCAACAGAAAGGATGCAACAACACCCTCAGTTTCTGCTTGCTACAATAGACAAAGATGCTCGAACAACCTGGGATTCTTCTTGCTGTAACAGACAATGATGCTACAACATCCTGGTTTTATGTCTGCTACAACAGACAATGATGCCACAACACCCTGGTTTTATGTCCACTACAACATACAAGGATGATACAACACCCTTTGCATACTTATAGCATTCCCTAGCGCCACCCTGCCACCCTAGACTGATTTTTATCAGTCTATTATTCACTTCTTGGACTCTGTCATTCAAAATCACAGAGACAAGTTCTTCAATTATTCTATCAACCTTCATTCTTCTTATAGACACATTTCTTCACCATTTCATTGTTTCATTGATCGTGCCTCTTCAAGAAAAAACTTCCAGCCGTGACTTTCCACAGTCTTCATTTTCGCAACCATCCCGAGTCATTGATCTTCTTTAGGGATTTTATCCCGACCGTAGATCTGAGATAAAAATCGAATAGTGGATATGTGACTTTTTCCAAATATCATTCAATGATTTTTTCTTTCCGCACCATTGATCTTCTTCGAGCTCTCTGTGACCGTTGATATGAGATGGAAATCAGATATAAGATATGTGACTATTTCCAAATATCATTCCACGATTTCCACTTTTTGAACCAATCATTCTACACCGTTGATCTTCTTCGAGCTCTCCGTGACCATTGATCTTATTCGAGCTCTCTATGATTGTTGATCTGAGATGAAAAGTGGATATTGGATATGTGATTTTTTCCAAATATCATTCCATAATTTCTGCTTTTTGAACCAATCATTCTGCACCGTTGATCTTCTTCGATCTCTCCATGACTGTTGATATGAGATGAAAAGCGAATATTGGCTATGTGAATTTTTCCAAATATCATTCTACGATTTCTTCTTTCCAAACCAATATTTCCGCATCGTTGATCTCGTTCGAGTGCTATCCTAACCGTCGATCTTCCAGATTGCAAATTGCGGGTTTTTGTCTTTCTGAACATGTCATTTCGATATTTTTTCTTTCCACCATTTTATTCTTCACCGTCGATCTTATGCAGATGTTTTCCAAACCGTCAATCTTCCAGATTTAGGGTAGCATAACTATGACATTTCCCAAAGTCTATTCACGATTCTTCGCCTTCCACTTTCTGCCTTCCGCTTTCCTTCTGAACCACTGATTCTCTTGTAGGTTCACTCTTCTCCGTTGATCTATGATCAAATGCAGATTTTTGGATCTTCCATTTTCTTTGTGCGAAAATCATTCTTCGTCGTCGATCTTCTCAAAATCGGCTTCCACATTTCTCTTGATTGATCTGGACCGTCCACATTGTCAATCATTTCTTAATGAAATTTCACTCACATTGGCCCGTGTTAACCTCTTGTCACTTCACCCTGCGAAATGAATTTACCACCATCGAATCAGGGTCCCCACCAATCAATGGTGGACTTCAAATTTATTAAATTTGTTTGAATCAAAATTTTGCACCCATCTCAGTAGTTAACTCACCTGCTAGTTGAATCTATGAAATCCATGAGGATCGTCAAATCTAGATTGATGGTGGACCCCAAATATCATAAAGTGGATTTTATTTGAATTTCGCGCACATCAGGATTTTATTAATCTGTGCTAGTTCTCCCAGCGAAATCACTAACAATAGTTGATTTTCTTCCACGATCAACCTCGTCCGTTGATATTGATCTCCTTTTTAGCGATTAGTTTGTGAGTTTTCATCCCAAGTCCCTTTTATCCTCCTCACTATTAAATCAACGAAATTCATATTAGTCGTAGATATATGGAACCTTCATATCTCCACCACACGATCTACAATTTTGAGGTCGACTTAAATTAGGAAGTGTTGGGTTATCTTAGATGTAACTCCAACCTGCGAAATCAACTTTCAACCGTGGATTTGCTCCTACCACAATATAAACCATCTAAGCATGCACAGACTTAAGTCTTGTTTATTATTGATCCTTATAGTGATCGATCGTTGATCCAGAAAGATGCAACAAGGTTATTCTAATACACATTCCATTCATGAAAAATCAATGATCTAATTGATTAATTCATGTCCTCTCTTTCATGCTGGTTGATCAGGAAATCGATCAATCCTTGTCATAAACCCTGTTACTGATTTTCCCTTGTCATCAACCTTGTTATTGAATTTCTTTTCCTTTGTCATTGCTGAACTTGCTACCATATCTATCGGTTATTCCTTTGTCATTCATGAACACCTTTTAAATCAATGACAACTATATTCTCAACAGGCTTGGAAAATACAAGGCTATCTATATTTGTAAACAACACTCACACTTAGATTCTATTAATATTTTGGAGGTAGGTGGTCCAAAAAATGATCCAAGATCATTGAAATTCAAAACATAACTTGATTAAAGTGAGAAGGAGAGTCCTTGATAACAAAAATGTGGTTGGGGGTTTCTTGGAAAACATCGATTTCAAAAGAGGCCTACATATATTTGAGTGAGATTTCAACCTACATTAATTTGTGTACAATCAATATATGAGCCTGCACCGCCCCATCCCTCTAGATTCATGACTAATAAAGAAGGTAATACATTGGTCAAACTTCTAGGTTACACCCAAGCGCCATTCTTAGGGATTACTAGCGATATGATCCCCCTTGGATTTAATCACCTTAAGTGTTACTCACGATAACTAGTCTATTTTCACATATTCACCTAGGACTCACGTCCATTAGATTTCATCACTAGTGATGACAACTCATTTAGAAGACCCATCAAATTTAGTTATCCTTGCAAGTATCCTAGCACATATTTTTCTTTTTAGGAGTTTGCTTAGTTTAGATATTATATAATTTTTACAAAGAAATTTATTTAATGCTTACACAAATATAGATCTAAAAGTACCATCAAAACCAAAGTACCTACTATATCGCACCACATTTGTGTTGAATGCATTTCAACAACCTTATTTTCATTACTAGTGTAAGCAAACTTGCACAATGTATTTTAGTGGTTTAATATGCTTTGCTAGGATTTTTAGTGTTGACCCTCAACACCTTGAACTTTCCCTCCATAAAGAAGCACCTAAAGGAGACTTGGAAATCAACATTGAGATATAAAATACTATCCACTCTAACCCTTATAACTGTTAGGATTAATTAGTCCCCCTTTGTCCAACATAGTCTATTTGGTCATTTTGTCTAACTTAGGAGGTTATTATTAATGTACTAGAGTATGGGGGACACACCTAGGGGTTATATTCCACTTATTGCATCTGCATGCATGAATTTATGCACACATGGGACCAATCCCTACATTTTAGGAGTCCACTCCGAGTGCCACCAACAGTCTCCTTCATTAAACGTTGGTAGGTAAGTAGTTATGCTGAGCTATGTTCCCATTACTATCAGTTAGATCACAATCAGTTATCATAGCACCAATTTTGCATGCATGTAGGGAGTGTGGCACCTTTTTTCCACCTACCTCATCAGTTAACTGATTGTAGACTAATTTAGTCATCCAGAGTTAGACTAGTGAGCTTTAGCTGTGATTTTTCCACACTGAGTTATCTAAACAGTTAGCTAGATTTGGTAGATTCGAATCCTATCCATAGTATTCAAATTTTATTTATTGTACTACCATTATATTACTGATTAATGAATGAATATTAATGTTGTGATTATCTGAGCAATTCTTGTCCGATTAATCTGAAATTTCTGTCATGAATTCTTTGTTCAACATTCATCTTGTTTATTCCACTGCATAATTATTTTCTATAGCTATCATTTCATCTTGTAGATATATTGTTCACTAAATTTAACAATAACCACAATATTATCCCTCAACATGAAACAAATGTAGAAATTCCTACAAATATTATTTTTCATAGAATTACACATGTAACAACAAAACCTATCATGCCATAGAAATTGCCATCAATTGAGATAGATCCTCCATCACTCTTCAAAAGTACACCTTAGATCATAGTCAACACTATGGTAACCTGTGCTCCATTATTTAGTCCCCTAAATATACTAGGCCTAAAAAAAAATCACCAATGATCCCATTTCTCACTACCCTACGATTTAATCAAATTCAAGTAAAGTAAAATAAGACCCTAATGCACACATCACTACCTACCACTTATGTTATGGCTCCAATTGTCTTAAGGATGATGCCATTAGGATTAAAATTTTCTAGCATGATTTAACAAGTATTACCACCTTTTGAACAACCCTTAGAGAAATGTACTAATTTTCTGACATATTCCCAATTACCTATCCACCAAGAAATTGGAGCTAAAATTTTGACTACATTGAGGAAATCTATTATGTACCTAACCACAACAAAAATTGGAGCTAAATTTTTGACTACATTAAGGAAATCTATTATGTACCTAACCACAACATCCATCTTGGGTACTTTTGTACATGAGGAAAATTTCTTATATGCTCATGATTAAAAAATAATGGTATATTTTAAGAGTAGTATAATAAAGGACTAATGAATTATTTAGTGAGTTAATTCTTTAGTAAGAGATTTATTTGGGCTATTGCTATAAATAAGTGTTTTCCCCTCTCTTATGTATATACTATTATTTTAATAATACAAATCAACATGCTTTTGGTGTTTCATAGAGAATTCTTCCTCCATTACTCATATTTGCAAGTGAAATCCTTCCATTGGTGTGTAGGTTCCTTATTATGTCTTCTTATTTATTTTTATTATGGTTATTTTCCATTTATGTTTTAGTAGTATCCAAATTTGGTTATAGGTTTGTTACAAGTTTGTATTAAAGCTCAATCAATTTTCTCTAGATGCATTTTTATTCTCAAATTTTTAAGAAAAAACTAAAATGGGGGAAGAAACAAAGAAAAAATGTCGAGGACTAGATCCCAATCTTATGTAACTAAGAAAAATATAGATGAAGATTTATTGAAGTGCATAAATCAAATTAATCACTCGTTGAAGAGAAAAGGAGTCTCCAAAAATAAACCCTCATGTTTTGACCCATTTTTTATAAATTACCAAGAGGAGATAAACCCTTGTGGAATGAATATTAATACCCCTTGTGGGTATCCATCACTACTTCTACCATTGAAATATCATAGGTTCAATTATAATGTCCAAATGACTATACCACAATACAACTTTGGTGGTAAGGCCAAAGTGCATACCTGGTTAAGAAAGGTTAATCTTATGTTCAAGGTGGAACAATGTATGGCCAAGAGGATGAACTAAATGTGGTGCTCCAACATATAGACATGGTAGCTCATACTTGGGGAGAAATATGAATTGTTAAAAACTATATAGGGTATCTTGGTGATTTTGTAAACCCTCTAACTCAAAGAGAACTAGATCACAACTCATATGGGAATTATGAGATTTATCTTATGCATTTTTTCCATGAGTGCATGAATATATTTGAATAATTTACTAACACGCTCCAATTTATTGAGTCCAAGGATAAGATTTTCCCCAACATTAAGAATGAAATATTTAATTTCCAATTTGTGATTGGATATCCTATTTGAGGTAAAAGTGTTTGAATCCTATACTTATGAAAAATCCATTATTATTGCTAGAAGAGTTGCAATTAATATTGAGGGAATTAAGTGAAACATATTGATTTGTAGAAAAATGGGGTTATAGCTATGAAAAAAGGGAAAAGGAAGAGGTAAAGGACAAGTCTCCACATTTAATATCCCTATTTGGAAACTATATAAAAATGCTCACCCTAACCCTCCCACTTCAAATCCTTATCTTAAATGTTTAAGTCCTCATGTAATGGCTATGCTTATACTATATAGAAATATTTTATGGACAAAGTATTACAATACTTAGATTTATAATATAAACCCATTGAGGATTCTCTTTTCAAAGAATTTGATAGTGAAACTAAATCTCCAAACCATTTCCCCTCACCCTTAGAAAAAATATATCCCTTAGTTTCCCTTATTGTAATAACTAGGTTGGGTTTACTTGATACCTTCAAGTTTGATGCACATATTAAAAAAATAGAGCACTTGTTATGGTTGAACCTGGAATCACATTCATCATTCTTGATTAAAAAAATAGGTTAAGAATTTGGGCCTCCATTTAGATACTTTTGAACTCTTCCCCATTTGCATACTAGGACATAAATATAGTTTGTGTGAAATGTGGTAAACAAGGCAAAACTTTCTATGGAAGACTATAGCCTCAAGGATGATTTTTATGTTGAATATGTTGGTGGGAGGGTGTTCAATGTTGTTTTAGGCATTCAATGGAAAATTTTTATAGGAACCTATTCCAGTAATAATCTACATAATTTTCTCTTTCAAATAACATAGTCGTGAGATGAATCTCAAGGCATTGAAACTAAGGGAGTCCAAATATGGTCTTGAAGCACATGCCAATAATGTTGAAGAAGGGTCACTTTGGTTTCATGGCCTTCTTTTATTGCATGGAACCATTTACCCTCTCAATTAACTTATGCTTATGATATATCTATAGTACTTCAAAAATATAAGGTAGTATTCTAGGAAGTTTATTGAGCTTGACCCCACTAAAGGTCCCATAGTGGTGCACCCTTATCAATATGGTTATTTCTAAAAGTATATTATTGAATGGTTCAGGGAAAAGCTTTTATAAATTGGTATCATTTCTCCTATAAAGAGTCCTTATGATTCCCTAGCTGTCTTTGTATGTTAAAAACATGTTTTTACCATCTCTCTATTGATTATAAAGTTTTCAATCAAATCACTATCATGAAAAAATTTCCTATGCCCCAAATTTACGATTTTATGATAAGTTATATGGAGCCCAATTATTTAATAAAAGTAACCTCTATTTAAGGTAATACTAGATACCTATCTAGATCTATTCTATGATAAGACTACATTTAGGGCTCATCAAGGAAACATCCAATTATAGGTGATGTCATTCAGACTCTATGTTGTTCTTTCTATTTTTTAAGCCTTAACGAGCAAGGTATTTGGTAAGTAACTCAATAAATTTTTTATGGTTTCCTTTGATGATACATTGATCTATAATAGAACATTAACATAGCATATATAGAATTTATAGATTGTTATCTATACATAATCCCAACATTGACTTTATGCAAATACATCTAAGTATGAATTTGCTACGACATCACTAGATTATCTTGGTCATATTGCAAAGGGTGTTTGTATTGATTTTTCCAAGATATGTGACATTTAAGAGGAGCTAGCTCCAATTTCCCTTAAGAAGCTTCATGGATTTTCAGACTTAGTATATTTATATCATATATATTTGTTCAAAATCTCTTTGGTATTTCTTTCCCTCTCACTAACTTCACAAGAAAGTATTCCTTTCATTGGTTCAATGTAGCCCAACAAGATTTTGAGACCTTAAATAAGCCCTTGATTTATCCCCTATGACTACTACCCTTGATTTTACCAAATTCTTCACCATTGGGTGTGGATCTTATATATTTTCACTTAGTGTACTCTTGCAAGATGATTACCCCATTTCCTTTGAAAGTCACAAATTGAATGACAACAAGAAGTGCCTGTCCACATACAACAAAGTAATGTTGTCTATAATCCATGTAGAGGTTAAGTGGCATCAATTCCTTTCAGGTGCCATGTTATTCATTAAAATAGATCAACTTATTCTTGAGCACTTATTGACATAGGACAATCTTATAGAAGAGCAACAACAGTAAATTTCTTGGCTCGAAGTTTATGTTTTTGAAAACCTTTATAAGAAGGGTAAGGAGAATATTATTACCAATGCATTATCTCAATGTGACAATCCATACAGATTTCACTCCATATTAGTTAACCAATTTAATTGGGTACAACATTTATTGACCAATTATATAATCATCCCGTTATAATTCAAGTTGAGAAAGACATTATTGATGGCAATAAGTGTCAACCTTGATGTGATACCCAAATTTTGACTTCCTAGAATTTATTGTCCTTACATGTAAAAATTGTGTATATGCATTATATAATTCTTAGCATGGAGCTCAAGGCCAAGTCCCCGCTAGTGAATACTCGAGTTTAAAGGAAAGTATTTTATATTTTGATAGCCATGTGATATCAAGCCATGGAAAATTGTAAAAATCATGTAAATATTTATATGGAAATAAAAATACCAAGAGATGGCTATGGAAGCAACTAAAATGAGGGGTCCATGTGTATGCACTAGGGAGAGGTGAGGGGGTTTTGGGATTGAACCATGTGTTTCTAATTGTCATCTTGAGAACCCATCTTGACTATCCATGTTTCCATTTATTTTAGTTGTAAGGAAGTAGCTGGGGAAATCATCTCATAAAATTAATGGAGCATGGACAACCCATGAATTCATATGGTAGGTTATGGGCTCAGTTTACTTGACCCATAAGTCATCTTCATCACGAAAATTCATTTTTCATCCTCCCCAATCCATTGTTGAATAACCAAAGAGAAATTCTGAGCATGCTATGCATTCCCAACAGTGACAATTGCAGAAATCACAACTTGGAAAAAACCCACGTTTTGAAGTGCCAAAGACACCCATAATTTCACATGAGGAGTAAAATCTAAGCGGGGATCCATAGATACAAAACTTGGGGCGAATTTGAGAGTGTTAAAAATCCAAAAATATGTGGGAAAACCCATATTTCAAAGCTCGAAAGTGAAATTTCATGTTTGACAGTTGTATGCCCAGAAATTGGAAAATCCAAGAGTGGACTGAAGCGGGAGTGAGATCAAGGGTTGGAATTGTTTGATAAACCCAATGAAGGCAAGAATATCTAAGGATTTATAATCTTGGACATTTCTATGTCCACCCTCAAGAGAATTGGAGGGAAGGGATGCTTGAGGGACTATGTAGTAGAGAAGGGGACCTTCCTTGTGTTGGGCGTGGTAGGTAATGTGGGTGCCAAGACTATTTGAATTCAAATAGAGATGCTTGTAGATTTGTGGTTGAGCTCACTAGATTAGCCATCTCATTCTATGCCTCCCTACTTGCTTGACAAACCCAGTTATGTGCTGGATCAACATTAGTTCTTGTACCTATGGCTATGAATGAGCCTGAGTAGTTCCTCCTTAGTGGATACACAACCCAACACGGGGGTGAATCTCAACTGGAATAATATAGACTGGACAGGGACCTATGGTTGGGTGGAACATTGTAGCCACATAGGCAGTTTCTTGGATGACTCCAATTAAAGATACATGTTTATTGGTATCTTTGTTTATGCTTAATTTATGTGTTATGAATGACTATTAGTTGTGTTAAATTGAATCAACAAACCCAACAAGAACTGTTCAGTTGGATGCCTAGAAATAACATAAAAAATGGTTTTGTTTTTATGCATGGTTTATTTGTTATGTCTGTGATGGAGATGTTGGTAATAACATGGCGTGTGTGCATTACAAATCATTAATTCCATTGTATATGCTTAATATGAAATACGCATGCATTTATATTTTAATGAATTTTATAATATGGCTGTGGGGGCGATATTATATCACACGCCTACATTGCTCATGTATCCCTCCATGGTCAGTTTAATGGGAGGGGACTTGACAAAGTGGTATCAAAGATAGTAATGATTGCAACATTGGCACTGTTTGGGCCAAAATCCACACCTATAGGTAGAAATTAGAAAGGAACAAGGAGTGTTGATGGATGTTTGGTAGATCATGGGTTAAATGGATGACAAAAAATAAAGTATTTAGATGCAACAAAGGATCGCAATGTTGCATAGATCTCGTCGAGAGATTTCGAGTGACACCCATTTTATGAAAAATGAACTTCGGACGTGAAAGATATCGATATAATAAGTTTGTAGTTACATAGAGATATTGTTGACTTCCAACTCCCGACATCAAAATTAGAAGGGAGAAAGGTTCATTGATTGTTACCAATTGGATGGTGTTGACTTCCGACTCTCGATGTACAAAAGGTAGTTGATGGAGTTGGGGTGGAATTATTTGTGAGATGTTCAGTAGTTCCGACTTCTGAATCCTGATGCATGAAAGGTAGTAGTCATATTCAGGAGGTTGGGAAGGGTTTATGGACATTATTTTTTTGCTTCCAACTTTCGGCTCTCAACGTATGGAATATGATAGTTCGAGTCAAGAGGTCAGGAAGGCTTGTGGAGGAGTTGTTTTTCACTTTGATTTCTTACTTTTGATGTATGAAAGATAAAATTCAAAGTTGGGAAGTATAAAATTGTTTGCTACAGACCAATTGCGCATTATGAATCCTGATTTATGATGGAAAAAACTCGAAAGGGCTTGGAAAAGTCAGGATTGGCATGTCGTGGTCAGAGGAAAAAAATATAGAGCCCAAAAATTGTTTTGGGAATAATAGGAGAAATTCAAATTGGAGTCAGATGAGACCCGAGGAATTCAAAATCCATTAGGGAATTCCACAGAAGCACCAGTGAGAAACCCTAGCCCATTTTTCTCTGATTTGGTCTAAATTTTAAATTAATCACTTGCAAGAATCGTTGTCCCAAATCACAAATAGAGCTCGGATTGGGATGAAATTGTTATGGCATGGTCATGGAATAGGAACACAATTAAACTTGGAATATTGGGGAAAAATTCCCAAAAGTATAAATCCAGGATGCTAAAGAGGACCAAAAAGCACTATTTTGAAGCACTTTTTGGAGATTTTGAAAAGATTGAAGGATGTAAAACTGACCCTAGATGTCTAAAACAAACAAATTTATGAACTTGACATTTCATCTACTCATCAAAATAGAAATTTTCTGTTAAAAAAAGTTTTTCTAGAAATGCTTGGTTAGGGATATAGCCAATTTTGGGTAAATATTTGGAAATTGTGAAAAACTGCAAAAGTCACAAGTAGATAATGGTTGAATGGTGATTTAGAACAAAGATCCAAAAGATGCTGAGTGTTCCTTGTTTATGTACTAACTTCTACCGATAGAAAAAATTTCCAATTTCTATCTATATTTACTTCTACAAGCAACCGAAGTTGGCATTTGAGACTAATTGCAACTGTTGAAAAATTGACATTTTGGGAGTATTGTAAATTCCATATCCCAAGTCAGAATGGAGTAGGAGGATAAGAATTGGAAATATTATCCAGAGGGGAAAAATGGTGCACAATCAAAATCTGGATGAGGAATTCTAATGTCTTAGAGATTAGGACAAAAAAGTGTATGTGACCTTGTTTTGACAAAAAAATTGTCAATTAGGGGCAGTTTCAGGAATTGCATAAATGGATGAAAATAAAAGAAGGAATTAGAACCCTATGAATTATTTCATGAATCCAATTCTATTAAATCATATTGTTTTATGTTTTTACATGCATTCCTAAGATGTGTAATAAATATATCTATGATGCATAGTGTTTGTAATTGTCAAAATTGAATAGTTGTAGCAGAGGGAAGCAGGAAGTGGGAAAGAGTCTCCAAAAGAAATGATGAGCATAAGTGATGCTCAATACGCTTATGAACATGATGAATATTTCCTGGGAAAAAATATGTATGAGGAAATCTAATGGAAGAAGAGAGAAAATCACTCAAAATTTGGTTAATACCATGATAAGTTTCAATGAAACATTAATGAAGGCTCAAGAATAAATTAACCAAATCAATGTTTCTATTTTGCAGAGCCTCACTGATATGCAACAAAGGATAAATATTGGGTCCAACCCAAGAAATGTGGGCCCATAAGGAATAAATGTAGGGAAATACTATAGAGATCGCTCCAGGAAGAGGACTCCAATCCCAAGAAAGAGTTCTATGAGTAGAAAGCATAGAAAACATTCCTTAAGATATTCTTCTAGCAGGTCATGTGAGTCTAGAGGTTCTCAAATTATCCCAAAGCATACTTCCAACAGATTTGAGAGAAGAAGGCATTTTAAAAATATTCCATAAGGAGAATTGAGGAAGGAAAGGCCTCCCACAGTTGATGGAGAGAGTAAGACAAGTCAAGAGGTAGAGGCATGGCTTCTTGGGGTGAAAAAGTATTTTAGGTTTAAGGATTACTCAAGCAATGAAAATGCTAGAATTTCAATTTACAATCTAAATGGAAAAGTTTCAATTTGGTGGGAGAACCTCATGCAAGTGAAGGAATCGACGAAAGAAGAATCAATTGGGAACACATTAAGAAGTATTTCAAGGAAAAATACCTATCATCTAGGTATTATGACAATAAGAAAAAGGATTTTAATGAATTGAAGTTGGGACAAAAATCTATGGAAGAACATGTCCACAAGTTTTTGGAATTGTTGAGGTATGTAGATTACATCAAAGATGAAAGAGTAAAAATACAATGCTTCCTTGGAACTCTACCTTAAAATTTAAGAGATAGGATCAAGTTTGTTAATCCACCAACTCTTGATGAATCCATTGGGATGACCTTGCATTATTATGAGCAGAGCAAAGGAAAATCAAAGGTTCATCCAGCATGGAAAGGAAATCCAAGAGGGAGGTTTGACCAAAGGAGAAGTGGATTGAAGACACCATTTAAAAATAAGCCAAGCAATTTCCAATAAGGCCAACAAGCACAAAGTGTAACCAAGTGAACGATAGCAACATAAAAAATACCAAAAGGACTGCTTCAATGTTGGGGATGTGGATAAACCCACATGCTTAAGGACAGTCCACATCGGAAGGAGAACCCTCAAATATTGCACAACTTAGAAGCAACAATTATAGTGGAAGATATGACAAAAGAAACTCCACAAATTTATGTAGCATTGGATAACCATCAAGCAAACCATCAATCAACAACAATGGAAGTTGGAGGTAAGATTGCTAAGAAATCTATTTGTATTTTGATTGATCCAGGATCTACTCAAAGTTATGTTTCCCTAAAAGTGGTTGAAAATTGTTCTCCTTGAAAGTAAAATCATAATAAATCATGGTTAGTTCAATTATCCACATGGACAAAAAGAAAAGTGAGTGAACTAGTAATGGAATGCCCCATAGAGTTGAATGGATTCCTCACAAAAGAAAATCTAAATTTCCTACCATTACGATCCTATTATGCTCTTATTGGCATGAAATGGTTGGAAAGACATAGAACCAAGGTAGAGTGTTATGAAAATTTTCTTGAATGCATTGATGAAGAAGGAAGGTTGAGGTTGGTAAGAGTAATTCTCAAGCAAGTTTCAGTAAGTAATATTTCAGCCTTATAGTTAAGAAAATTTTACAAGAAGGGTTGTCAATTGTATGCAACCCATATACCAGATTCTCTTGATGACAAATGAACAACGATATAAGACTATCCATTTTGCAAGAGTTTAAAGATGTATTTCCATATGAAGTGTCGGGGCTACCACCAAAAAGAGACATTGATTTTACAATCGATCTTGTTCCATGAGAAGCACCAGTTTCCAAAGCTCCTTATAGAATCAACACACCTGAATTGGTAGAATTAAAGATGCAACTAGATGAACTGATGGAAAGAAAGTATATAAGGCCAAGTGTGTCTCCATGGGGAGCAACAATGTTATTTTTCAATAAGAAGGACGGGAATTTAAGGATGTGTATTGATTAGAGGTAGATAAATAAAGTGACAATCAAGAATAAGTACCCATTACCCAGAATTTATGCCAAAGTATTTTAAAAAATTGACTTGAGGTCTGGTTATCATCAAGTGAGGATAAAGGAATAATACATTCAAAATACAACTTTACGGAAAATATATGGCCATTATGAGTTCACAGTGGTGCCATTTAGTCTTACTAATGCACCAGTCACATTCATGTGCCTCATGAATAGTGTTTTTATCAAGTATTTGGACAATTTTGTGTTAGTTTTCTTGGATGACATTCCTTTTTATTCAAGGAATGAAGAAAAACATGAAGAACATCTAAGAATGGTCACAAAAGGATTTGAACCCAAAATCCTACGATAGAATCTGACGACATCCGACGTAAAGTACGGATATGTCGGATTGCAATGATGAAAATTACTGTACCTTCCTATTTCTTTTAGCATTGTCGAATTTTTGACGTCGATAGCATAGGTTTTTCGACGACCCATTGCAACACTATCTCATTGGATATGCGACAGACTTGTGTCGAATATGCAATAGTCATGTGTCAAATTTGTGATGACCCTTGGAGGATTCGTCGTTGGATATCCAACCGTAGTGTGTCAAATTTGCGATGATGGTTGGAGGATGGGTCATCGGATTTTCGATGTCCTTGGGATATTTTTTGGAATAATATAAAGACATATTTTAAATAGTTTAAAGCCATATTTCCAATGGTAACTAGGCTCATATCGTCAGATATTCGATGACCAACGAATTATAAATATAAACATTTTTAAACATTCTGACATGTGTGCTATAGAAGCGATGGACGGTTTGCGGAATTTATTTATTCCTCGATGGACGGTTTGAGGAATTGTTTTATTCTTTAACGGGCGGTTGTGGGAATTTTTTTTTCTTCGACAAACAGTTCGTGGGAGTTTACTTATTCTTCGACAAACCTCCGTTTGAGAAAATTGTGATGCATGGAACTTGATTTTTTAAGATTGTCGATAGTAGTCATTCACGAAGTTTGTGACAAAATCTTAAATAGAAATATTCCTGATCCAAACAAACATAATTGACAATTGCTTGCTGGACTATGGGATGCATCGAAATGAAAGGGTGATGGAAAATGTTATTGTCCATGTACTCAATGGAGGGGATTCAAGAGGAGAATAATATTGATCTCAACAACCACAAAACATTGTAGGGAACATGGACACACTGAGGGGGGGAATGAATATCGTCCATTTGTAGGTTTAGCATTATAAAAAAATTTATATTCTTTTCTTTGGTAAATGTATGTATTATTTTAATATTTCCTATATTAAATTATATCTATTGATGTTTTCATGTATTTATAAAGGAAAGACACCCTACGACATATCTTCCAGAGGAAGTGCTTTCAGAACAAGTTCTAGATCAGGATCATGGAGCGTTTATGTTTAATGGAGAACAAGTGAATGATCATATTGAACAAGATGATCGTACTAATAACGTAGTTGAAGATGATGGTACAAATAAATTGATCCATGATTCATTTAATGTTAGAATGGATGGTGATTACGACGATGATAATGAAAATATTGATGACTTTGATGATGTTCACGATATACCTCTTCTCGATAAGGCATATGAATCCCTTTATGAAGGATCCAAACAAATCTTCTCTCTACTGTATTTTTGATAATGAACTTGAAGGTTATGAATTTTCTTTCAAACATATAAATCACACATATGCTAAGGTATGTAAAATAATCCGTCACATATATATGATCGTGATAAATTTTATATGTATTCCTCTAATAATTGTATTGTTAACTCAATATTGATCATCATACAGATGAAGTGTGTTTCGTTAATATTATTTATTTATTAAATTAACTATATATATATATATATATGTATATATATATATATATATATGATGTAGCTTGATAGCTGAATTTTTGTTACCACCATCAAATATTTTACCTCGCACATATCGAAATTTATCTTCCATCATGAAAGAGATTGGAATGCATTATGAATAAATTCATGCATGCCTCGATGACCATGTTATATATTATAATCAGCATGAATTTGCAACAGAATGTCCGAAATGTCATATAAGTAGATATCGAATAGATCAAGTAACAAAAAAGGTGCCTCACAAGGTTCTTCGTTATATTCCCATCATTCCACGTTTGCAACAACTGTTCAGGTGCAATAACGTAGCACAATTTATGGATTACCGCGCTAGGAACAAAATTCAAGATGATTTCATTCGAATTCCTGCCAGAATGGTTCTTCTTTTATAGATATGGAGGAAAAGTGGCCTCACTTTAAAGAAGAACCACACAATCTTAGGATTTCTTTGGCAGCAGATGGTGTTAATCCATTTTCACAGATGAAATCCATTTACACGATGCGACCTATTTTGTTATCAACAATAACATTCCTCCATGGTTTTCAATAAAGAGGGAGCACATAATGTTGTCGATGATTATTCCAGGTATATTGTTTCATTTCTAATGTAGTTGTGGCATATCATTTGTCGTATTATGTTTCCTAATGTCATTTGTATATTTTTTTTATTTTACTCTTGTGCATGGTTTATATATCTTAATGGTTCTCATAATTATATATTTTATATGTACTTCAAATCAATCAGGTAAGTTCCCAATCAAAGATATGAATGTATATATCAAACCTCTTATAGATGAGCTACTAAAGTTATGGAATGGCATCACTATGTATGAAGTATCTAGGCCAATACGACAAAGGAAATTTCAATTTCATGCAATGGTTGTATGGACAATACAAGATGCCCAAGGGTTAACCCAATTTTGTGGTTTGTATTTTTAAGTTCCACTTTAATTTCATTTAATTATATTAAGTAGTTAATATATTTTATATATAATTATAATTGGCATAGATATTCCATATCTATATATTGTAGGTCTTCATACAAAGGGTAAATTTGGATGTCCAGTTTTTGGTCCTAAGATAAAATATCATCTCTCAAAAAGCTTAAGAAAGGAGGTGTTTGATGAGTATAGGCATTTCCTCTCTAAGAATCACAAGCATAGAACAACTAAAAAAAATATTTTCAATGGGAATTAGGAGACTGCATTAAAACCACGGAGAATGACACCTCGCCTTTGGATCATGCAATACAATAGAAATCGTCAACATGGTATGTATGGATCATCGTAAATGAATTGTTATGTATTTTTATTTTTATTGTGAGTTGTTTACTGTAGTGGCCATATACCATCATATGATGTAATTTATTTATAAACTAATATTCATGATGTCCATCGTGATCATGAACGCATTAATGGGCTTTTGCGAGGAATGAAAATTTATCCCATATAATTCAGCAGGTTTCCCTACTATGAGCACCTACAAATTGCTCATTTGTTTGATACAATGCATATTGGAAAGAATGTGGCTGAAAAATTATGGCGACTACTGGAGCTAAGGAGGGAGAAATATAAAATTGTGAAATCTTGCAAAGACATTCAAGAAGGAAACCATGCAATGAAATATGTCATCCAATTTCATAGCAACAGAGACCAAATTAATATAAACTCAATTCCATGGATGTTTACGGAGCAGCAAAGCAATGTTGTCAAAGAAGTAATGCGGAAAATTAAATTTCCCACTGGATTTTGTGCGAACTTGAAGAATATCATAACAAAAAAAGGTGATATTGCAGGGGTCAAAATGCATGATTGGCACGTCTTCATCAAGGTAATTATTATTGTTATGTCCATATAATTTTGTTTTTTTTCATTTTATTGCATAAGTTTTTTTCTTGTTTGTATACTATTTGTTTAAACAATGACATGGTTTGTATATTGATACAGTATGTTCTACCTCTCTCTCTCTTGGACAACTTCGACAATAATGCCAAACAAGTTATATATAATCTTGGTAAATATATGAGGTAACTAGCGATTAGTTGCTTGTGCTTATTGTTTCTTTAATTCTTCGTATAATTTATATTTGTTTTTTGTGCACTAGTTCAAGATATGTAATTTAATGTTTTTTTTGTTAAATATCGTTATTGGTTTGCATCACTTGTAGATGGTTGAAATCTAAAGAAATCCATAAAGAAGATATAAAGTAGTGGAGGAGAGAAATTCCTCGTCTCATGTGTGAAATGTAGAAGCATCTACCTTTGGCATTTTTCAATGCACAAGAACACTAACTCATACACCAAGTTGAGGAGATTGAGTTGTGTGGAACTGTGCACTCAAGGTCAATGTGGATGGTTGAGAGGCACTTGAAATTTATGAAGGGTTTGGTGAGACAATGAGAACATGCTGAGGGTTCTATGATGGAAGGATATACGGTATACCAAAACATGTTGTATATTAGTGAATATCTTCCTAATTTAGCGTCAAAGATCAATTTACATCACATTTGTGATACATACTCCAATAATAAATTTGAAGGGGAGAAACTGAAGGGGAAAGGTAGATCAAGGAAGGTGAAAGGTAATTATAGCTAGTGGATCTTTATTATATCGTTCATATTCTAATTACATTTTCAATTTATTGCATCAACTAAGAGCATATACTTTGTTCAGAAAATTTACATTTGTCTTTCAATTTAATGTTTATTGTCATCAAGCAGTTGGTCAAGAGTGGGATGCAATTCATTTATACATCACAAACAATCTTCACTAGATGAAGTCATGGATTGAATGATGCGAACAATCGGGTCATGGAATATCATGGGAAGGTGTGGCTTCATTAGTAAAAGAAGCACATCACAATGGAGATAGAAATCTTATAGAAAGGTAAATCGATTTAGCATATGGTTTAAAAGGTAAAATGGCAAGCATATTAATAAATCACTCTAAATATTTTATTTTTCAAATTACATTTTGACGTACATGTTGTTCTTTTCCATGTATTGCTGCATAACTATTGAATCGTTGTGTAATATTCTCGTGTATTGCTTGCTGTAGGTAAAACACCATAAGGCTATGGTCTGCAATGGTTGTAGACATTGAATCAAAAAATTGGATGAAAAAAAAGAAAACATCATATTGTGGGATATCTGCAGTCTTTTAGGTGACCAATATTTCATCTAGAAGTGACAGGCATCCAAAACTCTCAGAAAATCGATACTATGGGTATTTGGAAGATATTCCACATTGTGACTTTAAATCCTTCAAGGTATTTCTATTCGTTGCCAAATGGTATAGGTTATGATTGAATCAACGTGATCCCAATAGAACTATTATTGAACATGATAATGGATCTACCATGGTAAATACAATGTTGTTTGAGCCAATAATGGAGCCCTATCTTCTTCCAATCCAATGTGAACAGGTATTTTACTCGAAGGTTCCAGGTAAAGCAGGATGTTCATTTTTTATGAGACATGATCCAAGGGGAAGGCCGGTAAAGTATAACCTAGACGATGGTAATGAAGAGGGTTATCTGGAAGAAGAAGGAGATGATGAAGAGCATGATAAACATGAGTTAGATGATGATGATGATCCAGTAGAAGATGTCCAAGAATTAGTTGAATCATATGATGTAGTAGACAACTCCCATGAAGATTATATCAATGATGAGACGATGATCGTAACTGAATTAGATGATGATGATGATATGGCCAATACTTACAATGTTGAATCTAGATCTAATGATATGGATGATTACTTGGATGAAGAAGATGATGACTTGGATGAAGAAGACGATGAAATATATTGAAAAGGTAAATATTTAATTAGACCTATTCTTTTATCTTCTTTAAAAAAAAAAGATTGACTAACATCATCATCATCACCATCATCTTCATCATCATCATCATGTTGATCATCATCGTCACTATCATCATCATCATCATCATCATCTTCATCGCCATCATCATCATCATCATCATCAAGAGCGTCATCATCATTATCATCATTATCATCATCATCATGACCCTCATCATGATCATCATAATCATCATCATGATCATCGTAATCATCATTATCATTATGATCATCATAATCGTCATCATTATCATGACCCTCATCCTCATCATCATATAAATAATCATAGTCATAATCATCATCATCATCATAATCATCATAATCATAATAATCAATATCATAATCATCATCATCATAATCATCATATTCATCATCATAATCATCATCATCATTATAATCATCATAATCATCATCATCATCATCGTAATCATCATAATCATCGTATTCATCATCATCACCATCATCACCATCACCATCATCATCATCATCATCATCATCACCATCATCACCATCATCACCATTATGATGATGATGATGATTATCATCATCATCATCATCATTATGTTCATCATCATCATCACCATCATCGTCATCGACATCACCATTGTCATCATGTTGATCATCATCGTATTCATGATGATGATGATGATGATGATCATTATCATGATGGTTCAACATCATTTTCTTCATCATCATGATGTTCATCACCATCATCATCATCATCAACAACATCATCATCATCATCAACATCTTCATCATCATCGTCATCGTCTTCATCATCATCATTGGCTTCATTATCATTTCCATTACGATAATGTTCAACATCATCGTCTTCATAATCATTATGTTCATCATCATCATCACCATCATCACCATCCACATCACCATTGTCATCATGTTGATCATCATTGTCTTCATCATCATCATCATCTTCATCTTCATCGTCATCATTGTCATCATTGTCTTCTTCATCATCATGATCTTCATGATGATGATGATGATGATCATATCATCATCATCATCATCGTCGTTGTCATCTTCATCCTCATGATAATCATCCTCATGATCAACATCATCATCATCATCATCATGTTCATTATTATCGTCTTCATGATGATGATGATGATCATCGTCATCATCTTCATCATCATTGTCTTCATCATCAAGACCCTCATCATCATCTTCATCATCATCGTCTTCATCATCAAGACCCTCATCATCATCATCATTGTCATCATCTTCATCATCATGACCCTCATCATCATCATCATCGTCGTCGTCGTCATCATCATCGTCTTCATCATCATTGTCTTCATCATCATGATCATCGTCCTCATGATCATGATCATCTTCATCATTGTTGTCATTATCATGATGTTCAGCATCATCGTCTTCATCACCATTATGTTCATCTTCATCATCACCATCCACATCACCATCGTCATCATGTTGATCATCATTGTCTTTATCATCATGTTAATCATCATCATCATCATTATCATGATGTTCAACATCATCGTCTTCATCATCATCATCATCATGATAATCATCATCATCATCATCGTCATCATCATCATCATCATCATCGTCTTCATCATCGTCGTCATCATCATCATCATCATCATGACCCTCATCATCATCATCATCATCATCACCATCATCTTCATCATGTTGATCACCATCGTCTTCATCATCACGATAATTAGATGTAGCATCAAACTTCTCCATGGACAAAAATCCAATCATGAGACTTCATCAATAAGACAATTCAAAAATGCATGCACTTATAGACATACTTGCCACTTAGTGGCTTATCTTCCTTGTTTCTAGTATGACATTAAATTTAGAATTTTAATTTTCGGCATTTTTTATTATTAAGATAAAAGTGACTTTATGGCAAAGTCAAAAGTTATGAGAAAGTTAAAATTTAAGATAGATTGTATGAATAATATGATCATTCTCAATTTCAAAGTAAATATAATAACAATGACCAATTTTGTGAAAATAAACATAAAAAAGTTAATCAAAGTATTATTTGTTAACTTTTTATATTAAATATTTATTTTTTGAAATATGTTTTCATAACTTTATAAATATTTATTTTAGATATTCTAAGATCAAGAATAAATATATTAGATGGTGGATGATTATTAACATATAGGATAAAGTATTACAAAATCATTGTAACATTTGAATATCAAGAATGTTAAAATATACAACCATCTTACCTTATTAAATGGATAAACTTAGGGAATATGTTTTTATTGGACATTTTTGTGGAATTTATTTTTACTTGTTTATATAGGGTTTTTATTGCAACATGACCACTAGAGGTTTTTGTGAAAATTGGGTCATGGTGCTCCAATGTGACAAGCACATTGATACTTTGAATAGAAGAATGTATTAGTGCTCCATTATACACACACACACACACACACACACACACACACATATATATATGCTTTGAAATCAAGATTAAAGATACTAGATGGGAGGTTTTAGTGAAAATTGGGTCATGGTACTCCAATGTAATGTAATTGAAATTGAACTTTTAAATTGTAACTACACATTGGAATTTCATTTGTAATTACACGTTAAATTTGAAAATTTAAATTGCAATGTTAAATTGTAATAGAATTCTAATGTGTAGACTGTAATGTAATTGTAATTTAAATTTTAAATTATAATGATGTTGATGATGATGGTAATGGTGATGATGACTGTAATGATGTTGACGATGATGAAGATGAAGATGACGACGACGATGATGACCATGATGATGATGATGATGATGATGATGTGAATGGTGATGATGGTTATGATGATGATGATGATGATCAACATGATGTTGCTGATGAAGATGATGGTGATGATGGTGATCATCATCATTTCCATCATCGTCATCATCGTCATCACCATCACCGTCATCATCGCCATTACCATGATGATGATGATGATGATGAAGACGACGATGATGATGAGGGTCATGATGATGAAGATGATGATGATGTTGATGATGGTCATGATGATGAAGACGATGATGATGATGAGGGTCGTGATGATGAAGATGACGACAAAGACGATGATGATGATGATGATGGAAATGACGATGATGATGGAGATGACGGTGATGATGGTGATCATTATCATTTCCATCATCATCAGCAGCATCATCACTGTCATCATCTCCATTTCCATCATCATCATGATGAAGACGACGACGACGATGATGATGAGGGTCATGATGATGAATATGACGATGACGATGATGATGATGATGATTATGATGATGATGAAAATTATGATGATGATGATCATTATCATGATGATGAGGATCATGATGATGAAGACGATGATGATCAACATGATGAAGATGATGGTGATGATGGTTATGATGATCATGATGATGAATACGATGATGATTATCATGATGGTGATTATGATCATATTCATCATCATCATCATCATCACCATCATCATCATCAACATAACCATATTCATCATCATCATCTTCATCATCATAATCTTCATCATTTTCATCTTCATCATCATCATCATCATCATCTTCATCATTTTCATCATCACCATCATCATCATCATCAACATCTCCATTTTCATTATCATCATCATCATCAACAACATTGTCGTCATCTACATCATCATCATCTTCATCATCATCATCATCAGGATCATCATCAGGATCATCATCGTTATCAACTTCACCATCTTCATCATCATCATCTTCGTCTTCATCATCATCTTCTTCGTCTTCATCGGCATAATCGTCATCACCGTTGTCTTGATCATAATCATCATCATGATCATCATTGTCCTTGTTTTCATTGTCTTCACCATCACCATCATCTTCATCATCATTGTCATATCTCCCTCATAATAGAATTCTCAACATGTGGTGAAAATTGCCTTACTTCAAAACCAAGATACTAAAAATCACACAATACCAAACAACAAGCATTTTCAATGAATGAACAACATGGCACATTAGATGGGTAAGTACACACATTAAATGATTGATAAAAACATAAAAGTAAGACAAGAGATTTGTTTTAAATAAGGAATTCAATGATTGATATTGGTTTTATGGCCATTGTCAACTTAATAAAACATATTTACCATTGTCGACACTAGCATCATGATTTTATGACCTCTCGTGCCTGCGAAAATTGCCATTACAGAGTTTTGTCCATCCTTCGGCACTCCAAATAGTAAGAAAACAGAGGGATATTTCTGCATGTTTTGTCCATCCTTTGGCCCTCCAACGAGTAAGAAAACAGAGGGATATTGTTGCGTGTTTTGTCCATCCTTTGGCCCTCCGACGAGTAAGAAAATAGGGGGGGATAGTTGCAACTTTCTCTACAACATTTTGTACATCCTTTGGCCCTCTGACAAGTAAGAAAATAGGGGCAGATAGCTATCAATTTGGAGAGAGACATTATGCTGACTATGAAGGGCCAACAACCTGTAATTCAGTTACCAACCTTTCATTCACTGCCCTGTATTGTTTCATTCAAAGGGCACAATAATTAGGGGTTTAATTGAGCCTTCGCCTGATATAGAGGATGATTTCCATATTGTTATTAGAAATCCAATTAAGCTGGACCCCATGGACCATTTTTTTACCTTTGATGTTTCCAATATCATCCCTAAAAACACCTATTATTTGTTGTACACGTATTTTAATCCCTTTCTCGCGTATATACGTGGATATTACCCTTAAACCCATGTACATCGGGATGTGTGCATAAGTCCAAATATTTTTGGATTTTTCCTTGATGTGGATGTGATTCACTTGTCTCTTGACCTTCCATATGCCTCGAGATCACTCGGATTTGACCATCCATTACCCCATTGAAGCACTACATAAAGAACCCCTTGGATACATTAAAGAGGAGGAATTGAAGAGCAAGAAAACTATAGTCCATTGTTGCCGGAGCTTGCTTGTACTTGAGTCTGCATCCATTTGTCCCTTGGAGCACTTTGTGTTCTTCCCAATCTTGCCTTTGTTTATGAGATTTCTATCGAGAGATGGAGGATTGAGGTGGTGGAGGACTCAGTTTCTTTGGTTCGCATACGTGCCGATAGAGGTTGTCACTTTTGTAATCTCTGATTTTATTAATAGAAATATCTTTTCCTTTCCAATGATGTGCATTTAAATGAATATTGAATACATGGATGCATTTAATTTCTTATGCATTATTGATTATATATTCCAGAGTATGCCTAACACTATATTATATAGCATGCTTTCCTTGTTTACTGTTGTTGAGAGTAAATTTCTAATGCAAGCGGGATTGGAAAAAGCTCAACGGGGATCTACTTCAACCGTCTGGAATAAGGTATGTTTCGAGATCCTTTGGTGTTAGATGTTGTATTTCTCTTTCATATTGGGAAGGGATTGATTTCTACGGTTTCTCTATTTGTTGTGGTACACCCTAATCCATAGGAAGTTTTCTCCATAACAGAATTGGTGACTCCACTGGGGATGTTCCTTATTTTTCTTTAGGGTTGGGGGCACAATGTGCTTGATATTATTGACTTGCTCTCTATTTCTCCCCGTTTTTGTGTCACATTTTATAGTATGTTCATCCATTGACACTCCCCTTTATTGGTTTGACCCTTGGCCTATTTTTTACCACTGTCTTCTCTGTATACGCAGGTTTTTGGCCAAAAGTCACGTACATACGCGGATTTTTGGCCAAAACTCGCATATACATGTAGGTTTTGGCCAAAATCCGTGTATACATGAAAATTTCTAGCCAAAAGTCGCGTACATATGCAACTATTCTTTAAATAGTCGCGTATATACTCCCTTTTGGTGGAGTTTGATTTTGTGGGAAGTTGCTGGGTGGGTTGTGAGTGTGGTTGGGTTTTCCTGGGTTCTGATGTTGTCTGTTGGATGCTTCTTTTGTGACCATAGACCTCTTTTTCATTTATTTTTATTTGAATTAGTTTTAGTCATTTATCTTTTTGTTTTTCCATTAGTGCATTTCTCTTTTTGTCTCGGTGTCTTGCTGGGCTTGTGTTTTATACTTGCTGCAGAGACTGAGAGTTTTAATGACTTTTATTGCATTTTTCATTCTTTTATATTGAAAAATACACAGTAGTTGCATTTTTTGCATATGGACTTGAGGAGGTACTTGCATTGGATTGCTTGGATGAGAGTTGTATTTAGGCTTTCATATAGGAAGGATTGCATTGACATTGAAGAAATGAGTATTTTTGCATCTCATGTAGTGGCATACCCTGTTTTTCATTTGACAAAGATTTCACTTAGCATTGTTTGTTATGGTGTGCATATTTATTTCATTGTTGAGTCAAAATTTTATTGGTTGCACGAACATTTTCCCTTTGAGGAATTACAGCCATTTAAAATCAACACATAATTTAAAATGAACTACACATTTTTACTTTATAGGGTTCACAAACAAGATTAGGATTTAGAGTATTGGAATAGTTCATTGTGAGTCAATTATCCAAGACTACTAAACATAAACAATTAGGTGTCTGTCCAAGTGAGAGAGTGAAACCCTTGGTATAATTAGTGTTTCTCAAAACGCTCCTCTTACATGGAAGTTAAGCACGAGGTAGTTCCCGCGATTGTGATTGGGATGACCCCTGGTCACTTTCTGTGAGCACCGGAGATATGTCTAGGATTGTATTCGTATTTGGGGGCTCTTTTGAGCATTTTCGGCTTTGATACCCTACCCATACGGTCAATCCCGCCTGGGACTATCCGCCTGAGAATTGGTTATATTGGGGTGACCTTAGTTTCCTTACCTAGGTATCATAGGGGGTACTTGCAGAGGTTATTCTGAAGGTGTCCTGGCAAGGTAGAGGTCGGAAAACACAGTCTCTTTATGCGTTGAAGCTGAGGGACACTATAATTGGTTGCGTACCTTCGCTTGTAGTGTATGGGAGTTTCGAGCCTCTCCTAGGTGAGACATACTTACTGCATTCGGGAGCTCACATATCCTCTGCTTGGTTTGCTTATATTTTGGCTGTAGATTTTCTGAGGAGTGTTCTCTTTGTGCGCTAGTTTGCCTTTGGGATCGTGGTTACTTGAGTATATTTATGCTCTCTTGAGTTTGGGTCCTTTTATTTTCGGCATGCCTGATATCCTATCACCCATCCTTGGTCCTAGTATGGAACTTGGTGTCATACTTGGGGGCATCACAACCCCTTACCGTGCTCACAGATTTGGGAGTGGTCACATTCCTCCCTCTACTCCATTTGTGGAGGATGTTGACTCCCTTCTCTCGGTCTTTACACCGGTGGTAACCCTCACGGGGGTGGTAGTGGATGCGTGAACATTGGGTCTACACCTTACTTTCCTTTTTATGTCCCATCATTCACTGCATTGTTTCCTTTGGGTGAATTTTTCATGATCTTTCCTCCCTATATCCTATATTTTGGATTCTTTATTGACTATTTTGGGTTGTTTTGGACTAATATGGTTGTCATGTAGGATCCAGTTTTTGTACACTCTCTCTAAGGTTTCGACCCGTTCGTGCCTATTACAGGTATTATGTCTAAACTACCATATAGGTTAGGATATCACATCTGCTTGGACTTATGCATTTCCTTATGACTGTTCCATCTTAACCTTAGGTACAAACCGATTCCATGGTATCATGGAACCTTCATGCTATTGTTAGAAGTGGTACTATGTGAATAGTAGAGATTTCCTATACATGGGTGTCCTAGTTAGCTCCATTTTTCATTTGGTACCCATGCTGTGAGTCCTCTTTTAGGTTTAGGAGTCCATTTTTAGTCCCGCCATGTCCTTGAGCAAGAGCTTCATACTCCTCTTGAACTTTATGTTGGCCATTTCCCCAGGAATCCCTTGTATATGTCAAGTTGTAATTGCATTATCATGAGTTTTTCTTTCCTTATTGAGCCTTAGGCCGACTTCCCTGACTTTGATTATTAGCCATATAGCCTGAGCTTGTCTCATGTATAGCAAAGTAGAGCCTTTTTATATATCTTTTGCAGCTTGATTCCCCATTTTTTACCAGTAGGGGACTTTCTCCCGAGTGTCGTTATCCTGTACATGTTTCCTTGCATTGAGAATAGGTATGTTTCGCTACTTGGAACTAGTTTGTTTTCCCCTTGACACTCGTCTCCTCCTAGACTTATAACTATAAAGCACTTTTATTATTTTTCAAGATTTTCAAAATATCTGAAAAAGTCCAAAAAAAAATTAAAAATCCAAAAAGTCAGACAGGAAGAGATGTTATCTTTGGCAGTAGTTGAGTCATGTCACCTTCAAACAGAGCACTGTATATCACATCCGTTGGTTGGGTTAGTAGTTTGAATTTAGGAGTTGTACTCATTTTTCTGAGTTTATCTCCACCAACTGGTTAAGCTTCCAGTACCCATGGAGCCTCTATTGATACGCCCTGTGTCACATAGATGTCCCAGTTTTGTATATCGAGTCTATGCTTCCTACATTCAATCACCATTCACCTTTATGCTCTTGTTCGAAGGAAGTTGAAACCTGAGTCGACCATTCCTCAGTTGTCTTGACTTTGCATGTCGGCCATTCCCGGTACTATTACTTGTTCGTGCAAATCTTGTTCAAGTCCTTCCACATTATACAACATTGCTGAGTACCTCATATTGGTTGATGGCGGATGCCTTAATTCCCTCCTTCCAATGGATTCCATCCCATCGACTTCAGATCATTTATTCTAGGATAGGAGTCTAGATTCATTTGAGTGCCTTGATACTTATAGTCATCAGTGGTAGGTTCTCTTTCCATCGACATTTTTGGGAATACATCAATGTCCCCTGATCGATGGACTCTTCCAAGTGTTTGACCTCAACACATTTATTCACACTTGTTAAATTGCACTCTAGTACCTTGATTCCCATTTTCATTATTGATGGGTGATATTGCGTCTGTTAACGGTATACATCAATGACTGGAAATCGGATGATGGACTACTATGTTCAACCTCGACACCTCTATTCACATAGTAGGACATGTAATCGTAGCATTTTGTGTAGAAGACTTTCCAGATTGGTGGCATTCCACATATGCTACCTCCTTGATCGTGCCAGTGTTCATGAGATTTCAGCTCTCGTGACTTGATTCTAGTGTATGTCAGACATCTTCATCCATTATGGATATCTTGATCCATTGTATATATTTAGTTTTCATGGATATCTTAATCCTTTTTATATCTTCATCATGGAGATTCTGATCTATTATATATTATACGTGGCGATGACCACACATGTCACATTTTGTATATCATGCCTATTCATGGCCATTGTACTCTTATGTATTCGGGATTGATATATGTATTTGAAGTCATATGCAGAGATTGATTATTGTACTATACTGATGGATGGATGGTTATTCTACCTGGTTCTTAATCACTCCACTCCTGGGATGGATTTATAATGTATTTTGGCCATCATGTTACCCCTCTGACCTCACACATTATGGGGTATCTGTTACAGCTGATTTTACCACACATGGTTGATCACACTTTTATGGCCTTCCCTGTCCCTCTACAGACTCTTTGGACCCCATGGACCATTTTTGTAACTTTGATGTTTCCAATATCATCCATAAAAACACCGATTATTTGTTGTACGCGACTTTTAATCCCTTTCTCACGTATATACGCGGATATTACCCTTAAACCCGCTTCCATCGGGATGTGTGCATAAGTCCAAATATTTTTGGAGTTTTCCTTGATGTGGATCTGAGTCACTTGTCTTGACCTTCCATATGCCTCAATATTGCTTGGATTTGACCTTCCATTACCCCATTGAAGCACTACATAAGGAGCCCATTGGATACATTGAAGAGGAGGAATTGAAGAGCAAGACAAGTATAGTCCATTGTTGTCGTAGCTTGCATGTACTTGAGTCTGCATCCCTTTGTCCCTTGGAGCACTTTGTGTTCTTCCCAAGATTTCTTTTGTTTTTGAGCTTGCTATAGAGAGATGGAGGATTGAGGTCGTGGAGGCCCAAGTGAAGGGATGAGTTTCTATGGTTCACAGACGTTCCGACAGAGGTTGTCACTTATGTAATCTATGATTTTATTAATAGAAATATATTTTCCTGTCCAATGATGTGCATTTAAATCATAATTTTGAATCCATGGATGTGTTTAATTTCTTATGCATTATTGATTATATATGCTAGAGTAGGCCTAACACTATATTATATAACATGCTTGCCTTGTTTACTGTTGTTGAGAGTAAATTGCTAATGCAAGCGAGATTGGAAAAAGATCAATGGGGATCTACTTCAACCGTCCAGAATAAGGTATGTTTCGAGATCCTTTAGTGTTAGATGTTGTATTACTCTTGCATATTAGGAAGGGATTGATTTCTGCAGTTTCTCTGTCTGTTGTCATACACCCCAAGCCATAGGAAGTTTTCTCTGTAACACTTTACATCACTCAATTTCCTCTTACCACCACAATGAGGAAGGAAACCATATCCAACTGGGCTATAATAGTAAAGGACACAATGTACTCTCCTAGAAAGCAACTTAGCCTAAATTTGAGCTTCCTAGTATTCCAAAAACTTTGGAAACCCATTTAATTGAAACCCTTTTTAAGATCCTAAAAGTTGCTTTATATCTATTTTTCCATGAATAGGATAGAGTAGTGATCTAGAGGACATGCCAAATGGACACCAATACATTTCACCCAGAACATAGCATAATTGCTTCTTAGCTCACATAATTAGCCCATAATTGTCTTTCTGCTCATTCTTTGCTGCTAAAACATGCCCAGAACTATTGCTCAATTGCATAAGTCAGCCCAGAATATGGATAGGAGGTTGCTTTCTGCTGCTAGACATGCCCAGAACTCCTTTATATCATTTGCATGAGTTCTTGGGATTAAACCACATGGAAGGCTTTAAAATTGTTTGACACTAGTGAATCAATTTCTTCTCAACCCCCATATGGGCCTTAAAACTTAAGAATATGTAACTATTTACCTAATCTGTGACTATGAAAAATCATGCATAGGCCTGAAAATACTACAAATGAATTGGAAAGAGAGATAGAAGAGGTCCACCCAATCACCAAACCTCCTGAGAATCCATTAGCCTCCAATGAAACAAACTCCCAATTAGTAAACATATTCTTCAGAATCAAAATGAAAATAACAAACATGAAAGGAAAATATTATAATCTTGGAAAAATCCAAGACCAATCAAAACCTTGTTGGAAATTAATGGATAGTAGTCTAGAAAATATTAATAAAAAACATTTTTTCATGAGATAACATAATGCTTTAGGATTGTTATCCCCTTTTTGCATGGGTGGTCAATTGGAGTTTTGCTGATTTAAACTGGGCTAATTCCTAGTGTTTTTTAGCATGAGTTTGCTGAGCTAAACTGGGCTAGTTCTTGGCATGATTCCTGGGCTCTGTGTTTAGTATCTGTAAAATAAAATCTTGGCTAGTCGTGTGGGATAGATCAACATTCTGAGCACATCACATCCTCTTAAGCATCAATAAATAGTATTATGTCTGGTACTTTTTTGAATAATTATGAGAGTCTTATTATATGTCATAGGTTAGTTCTGTTCGTAAAGGCCAACAATAGGAGGCCTGGTTTTCAATTGTGAGAAAACTATGCATGGTTTCATTTGTCTCTCTTCCTTCATAACAATAGTCAACAACATTTTAGGTAATCTCTGATTTGAGTTTTGGGCATGGCACAGACCCGAAATATGGTCCATCTTATGGCAGAAATGCATCAATACAATGAGTTTGTCTTCCAACACAAGGGGTGGGCAGAGGTTACAGGAATATTTCTCTGTCTATTTTGGGAAATCTTTGACACACCATCAATGATGGACCTATATCAGATTCTCCATTATATGGTCTCAGAGGAATCTTTAGTGTGCACAATAACAGTTATTGGTGAGAGATATTGTATTTTGATGACAAGAGACAACTGGAAGTGTAGAAAGATTATTACTGAGGTGACAGTGGGTAACACCCTTAGGTTATAGTTGGGCTACCTTGTTTTTAGGGGCTTAATCACACGTGCTAGCTGAATATGTAACAAGGACTTTGTAAAAATACTTTTGGTAGAGTTCATTAATAAATCATTCATGGAGTTGATTGTGTGCCAAACTATAAGCACACCTGCTTTTGATTTTTTTAGCTGACATAGCTCAAGGCTTAAATTCAACCCCATGCTTATTATGCTCGGTGCACCCATTAGATTTCATTCTCTTGCTTTGAGGAGAAGGTAGGCCCTACCCATACATACAAAATTGTAGTTTATGTTGTAGGTAAGATATGCCTGGCACTAGCAATGGAAGTCAGGCATTTCTCCACCTATATAGACTCAAGCTTCTTATGCAAATCATTCTTTCCACTTGTATGAGGATAGCCATTTTCCAATTCAATACTTTAAGGGTTTAACAATAAGAGAGACATACTGTTTTGCAGCCTGCTTCAACCAAAATATTGATAGCTTCTTCCTTATTCACCCCTTAGTATACTTAGTAAAACATGGACTTAAAACAAGGATTCACATAAACTTTGTTGGAAATTAATGGATAGTAGTCTAGACATATATATGCCAATATGAATAGCATTGGAGGGATGGAATTATGAGGGATTGATGTTCAAAGAAGGAATGTTTTCTCCTTGTGTTGCATAAGTAAGTATTGTGGTTTTCAAACAATTGATCCAACATAAAATTTCAATAGTGGTATACTTAGAAAACCCTACCCTTTCCTTTCAGTTATAGAAATTTTCCTGATAATTCTATACATCCTTATTCACCTTAGTGGTTCCATATGCTAGCTAGGGTGTGGAATGGAGATTGTAGTATAAACAAAACAATTATTCCATGAAATTTTTAGGTCTACGTTTCCTTTGTCTATCCTCTATGTTTCCTCATTTCTAGCATATTCTTGCACCTTAGATCTGCAAACTCAGGACTACATTATTCATTTTTGCCAAAACCTACAAACCCTAATTTCCCTATTGTTTGTCTATTGTTATCTCTCATATACCTCTCAACGTTTGGTTGTAACCCTAAATGATGGAATTTTTCCATTCCATTCAATTCAACCCTAAACGATGGATCCAGATGCAACTGATACAACTTGAAAACCATAATGGCTATCAAGACAAGATTCGAACGGAAGTTTGTTGTGATGAGTTGGAATTTTTTCTAAGTTATATGTAAGCCTACGGGTGTAGAGTAATGAGAGAGGAATGTCCAAGAAAATGAATAATCGGGCCAATCTAGACTGGAGAACTGATCTAGAAGTTGTGTGATCAGGTCGGTGTAGTGTTAGAAACTCTCAGAATGTGAACTCATATATAGAGGTTGGAGAAAGTAATGCATTTCGTTAGATATCCAACACATATGCTATTCTACCGACATCTTAAATTCATTTATATGAATTTATCCATGTCTATAGGGAGCACAATATGAGTGCATACCATTTATCCAAGGAAGCATTGGATATGGCTGGCCTCCTCTCCTTCTCGTAACTTTCAGAAGGAGAAATCATTGAGAAAGGCATGATATAGTTAATTTAAGAGCCTTTTGATTTGTGTGGGATAGTCCTTTTTATTTCTTTCTACTATAGGATACATCAACATATTTCTTGCTTTAGCTGGGGATATAGAGTTTGTTTTCATCCCCTCAGGGGTTTGTTTTCTCCACCCTTGATGCCTCCTTGGATAAGCTGTTTGGGATCCTTATGTTCTCCATGTGGTATTGCTACTTCAGTCATTTTGGGATTGTGGGTTCCATCCCTCCCCTTGAGATATTTTTTGATACTTATGATCTACACTCGTTAATGGACTGACTTATTGCTAGGACTATGTAAAAGTTATATTTTATTCACTATTGAATATCAAGGAACACCTCTTTTTATTCTAAAAAAAAGATACAAAATATTTGCAAATGATTTTATCACATATATTGAGATCCGTAAATTGGGTCTTTTATATTTTTGGGTGAGGAAACAAACTAAATTAAAATAGGTACACCTAAGAATATTGTAAAAAACATACTTTGTATTTTGAGATTAATTGGCTGAAGCATTTGATATGGAAAGACTTGATATCTATATCGTGTTAAAGGACTATGTGATGAATTGTTATACTAGGGAATTATTGATATTATTTAGGATAATGATATCACCATTATGTCATGCTTATAAGTATTTCCAAGTTTTTTTATGGTATTTTGCTATTATATTGCCAATTTTATTTTCGACAATGGTGCAGGTAGAACCAAACAGGTATTTGTCAGACATGTCTTCCTCCAGTGAGGGGAATTTGGGAAGGCTAGAGGAAATTGATACATCTAATTGGTATACAAGGGCTAGATCAACTAGATGTCATAAGATCAGAATAAAATTCAATAAACACATGGAAGTTTTTCTCAAAGGAGGGGGGTCATGTTCCTATGATGATGGGATAGTATGAGACATCGAGGTGCCCTTAGAGTACAAACACCTAGTGAAAGAATGGGTGCCTAGGGATCTTCCTCAAGTAAACACTGATTTTTATGTGAATGAGAGGATATATAGAATTGCACTGTCTTAATTACATGGATTGGGGTTGTTTTGCATGGATGGCATAAAGGTTGGATATGTCAGATGTACAGAATTGATGGAGTATGTTGGACCCTCTTACAACTACAGTGATTGGATGCACTTGGTCCAATATACATGAAGTTGATGTAGATATGGGTTGTTAGCAAATTATATACAACTGAAAGACAAAGCTCAAAATAAAGGAGCAATGTTGTACATTGACGGAAGGCCAAAAATAACTAAGAATATTGCGGGGTTTATAAACAGTACACAACCAGGGTCTACGCTTAAGAAACCCAACTACATAGTTGAGTCACATGAAGGAAACCATGTATTTGTATGTGCCATTAAATCAATAGTTGTTGGGGAAGGAATGCTTATTAATTACAATTTGAATCGTGTAGATACAAACACGATTAGTATGGTTGTGGTACATCCAACACTTTACCCAACCTTTTATTAATTATTTTAACATCTATAGGATTTTTCGTTAGCATATAATTATAATTTTCTATTAAATTTCCTATGTTGAATTCATAGGGAGGTGATGGGGGGATCATCACCCTAGTAAAAGGTGAGAGGAGTACACGATCCACGAGGCAACATGTATACATCAAAATGTTATGTTCTAAAATTTTTTTAGTGAATATTTTAGTTTCGTTAGGTAATTTTTAGTATGTTTTTTATGCAGGATTCTCTTAGGGGCACCTCCCTCACAGTAGATGTTAGTAGACCTGAATCAAGGTAGCAAGTATACATCGATATTGCCAATGTAAAAATTTAGGATGGACAAACAGATCTGTTGTTATGTATTTTCATTAGTATATTCAGTTCATTTATATAATCTTATCCATTTTCCATGTAGAGTGTTGATCAGGGAAGCCAACCGGCTATTGATTAGCTAACTGCAGCATCGAGACAACAAGTAAACATGAATGTAATTCTACATTTGAAATACTTTAAAATTTTACACATGTATATCGTGTAGCATAATGTTTATTTTGTTATGTATTTTTTCGTTTTTATGTTTGTGTTCATGATGATAATGTTGTCTACTTTTTTTGCAGGTTGATGACCGGTTAAAGTCCCCAACTGTTGATCAGATGACTGGAGCCTCGAGGCAACCTGTAAACCTAAATGTAATTCCACATTCTAAATACTTCAAAATTGTACACATATAAAACGTGTAGCATAATGTTTATTTTTGTTATGTATTTTTTAGCTTTTACATATTGTGTTCATTGTGATAATGTTCTCTATTTTTTTTGTAGGTGGTTGATCAGGGTAAGTCCCTAGTTGTTGATCAGACTACACCCTCGTCTTGGAATCAGGTAAACCTAGATGTAATCCTATGAATCTATCATGATAGACAATTTTTGTTAATATAATTTTTTGCGTAGACTATTGCTTCAAAGACTAAGCAATGTTTTATATAATTCTGTTGCAGACAGGGGATTCGGTTTATGAAACACCAACTCAGCACTCTTTACAGTTTGAGTTCTCCCAGTTGGTGGAAGAGAATGAAATTAGTAGGTCTGCAGACCCGTCGAGGGTGCTACACAAGACCATGGATAAACAAAATGAGGAACTGGTTCTTTTGACATTGACACTTCCATAAGCAGAAGAGATCAAATCAAAGATTCAATTGTTGTTACAGAGATGTCGAGAATTTCAAGTAAGTTCTCGAATAATAATGTAAATTAATTTAGAAATTTAGAAATTTAATTTTATATGATATTTAACTTATAATACAATGGTTTGTATTTACAGGAAGTTATGCAACTCTACAGTGGTGTTCAAGGGGTTGTTGGTCCCAATGACCAAACCACTCCATGTACACCACATACTGCTCCCTTATTATCCACTGAACAGTCGGCAACACGCTCTGTGACACCCCCGAGGCCAACAGAGGGTGCAGCCGATGTTGACCGACCCACAACATATGTTGCAAAAGAAGGGGTGGATGCAAGGTTAGATAATAATGCTGATGCTGAAGCATCATTTCCTGTATCTTCTCATGTCACTAGCACTGGTTCAATAGTGACAACATTTTTGGTGAATGAAGAACTTGTTCCAATAAAGATAGAGAAGATTCTATGTGATTATAGATTGTTCAATTTTCTTTTAATAATTTGTGTCTAATATATCGATAATATTTTTTAATGTTGACTAATGATGGCGTTAATGTTTTTCCGGAAATGATGTATTTTATAAACATCTAAATGATTTGTCCTTTGAGATCTTCAGGCCCACCATCCACACAAGGTGGGGCAGATAGGAAAAATCTTTAAAGGATGAGTTGACTAATCACTTGGTTGGTCTGTCCAAAAAAGATACCTTTGATACATCAAAGGTCCTAAAGAAGCTTGGACAACATCTGAACATTGTCCGAGACCAGTATAGGGTTCACCTAAAAAAAACCCCAAGTATGAGTTCCCTCTGATGATTCCATATAGGGAGTGGAAATCCATGGTGAAAGATGGAAAAGAGAAGGGTCTGAGAAAAGCAAGAAAGATACCACCAAGAAGAGGGAGGTATGCAATACATTCCAAAATGTAATGGTAAGCCTTATTATTATTAGTTTTTTATATCGAATTTGGAACATCGACTAACGTAATTCAACACTTGATTAGGCTGTCAGACACATCTAAGGCCACCAGGGAAAGAATGGAAAAAATTGGTCAACACAAGCTTGGGCCTGGTGGTTATTCGAACTTGGCGGCCTAATATGTAAGTATCAAAAACCTGAAACTGCATCCAAATAACATGTAGAAAATTATTTTCGTTTTATTCTAGCAAAAAATGTAAAATTAATGAAATCATGCAAATATGCAGGCCGACCGGTTCAAAGAATTTCCCACTGAGGAAGACATAAAGCTTGTATTCGAACAAGGCTTTGACGGCGGAGAAGCTTGTATAGGCATACTGCATGATCTTCTGCTGATCCATCTGGTGCGCAGGTATATAAAAACTATATAGTTTGATGATAATTTATTAATTCTCATGCAATCCTGGTAATGAATTTATTTATATGCTACTATTTTGTATAGATAATTGCATATGATGAACATTAATTCTAATTCTACACAATTCAACTGCAGAGCATGTAGATGCAGATAACACTGAACATGTTGAGCCTATACAGGATAATGATAAACATGATGATATTCCCATGCCAGGTAAAAAAACACCTTTGTAATGTTTTTTTAAATCAATTATTTGTATTTATAAAAATAAAAATAAATTAATGAAACATGTTGACATTATTGCAAAAATTCATCGCCCCTGGCCACAAGTTCAACCCTGCGAGCAGTCAAGTAGGGAGACTGAGGATCAGATTCCGGAAGATGTGCTTTTGACTAACTATTTAAAGAGAAGAAAAGTAAAAAGGAAGTGAATAAAGAAATTTTGAGTAATTCTTATTTATAATAAAAAAATTTACATGGTTTTTTCCTCTGTTTCATGAATGAATGGTTAAATGAATGCTTTAATGAATGGTTTACTGATTTTTTTTATCGGATATTGACTAAATGAATGGTTTAATGAATGATTTAATGAATGGCTTAATGAATGTTTTTTTCAGCTATTGAATGATTGAATGGTTTAATGAATGATTTAATGAAATCTTCTTTCAGCTATTGAGTAAAATAATTTGCAGTAAATTGTTATTTGCAAGTAGATGCATTGGGTTTGGGGAATTGAGAGTGATGTTGGGGGGGGGGGGGCATAAGAGATTCCACCTTCACATGGTTGGTCCCGTTTAGCAGAGAATGTTAAATTATTCTCGAAACAGAGAGGAGCTCAGTGAATGGTCAGGAAAAATACATTAAAAACATTTATTTCTATAATTTTAGTGTTTAAATTTTACTATATCTATTTGACTCCTCCATTGGAACTTGTTACAGATAGTGTTGAGAAACATTTTCATAGTTAAGAGGAAAGAAATGGCGTTTTCATGTGATTGATGGACTTATATACATAGTGTTTTTGGTTCTCCATGTTTTATCAGGCGATCTATTATTAACAATTAATTTACTTGAATGGTTGAATAGTATTGTAATTTACATTGTAATAGTATTGTATTTATTTAGATTGGTTTTGTTATTTTCAGAAAAAAACAAATATTTATTTGATGGGTCCTAACATGAAATTATTGCAACATGACAAAATTTGAAATATGTTGAATGATGTTTTGAAAGGTAAAGCAGAAGAAGACGATGTGAAGCTCCACAAATCAAGGTATAATTATATTTTATTTTATTTGATTGAACTTTGTATTGGGTATTTATGCATGTGCACACATGCACATTTAGTTAATGATGGTGATTACCATACATTCAGGCTAAATTTGTTCTATCTGAACTATAAACTTACCTTAATTAGTTTTAATTATCAATTTGTTTTTGTGATTGAATAACTTGGAAAAGAAACTTCTGATCTTTATCAGTTAGTAAGTTGTAGAATCCAGTCTTTTCACAAATATTTTTAAAAATAAATCTAATGTATTTGTAGGCCAAGAAGTCCAAGAGAGTACTTTTATAATGTATATATATATCCTTTCCTTTATGTCATTCTAGTAGTACCATTAGAGTATGGTATTGGTGAGCTATTAGAAAACCTTATTCTATGCTTGAGTGTATGAGGGTGGGGCCAAGTTTATTTTTGGGTTCACTGGCCACAAAGCCTCAGTCTGGTTGTATTCATGGCTTGATATACATCAGAAAGGTAGGTTTTAATAGTCCACCCAATATGATGAAATTATTTTGATATCTCATTAAACATGAGTCAACCGTCCACATATCTCGTAGATCGAACGTTGATATGTAGTGCACGAAATCCCTTGTTCTAATAATGATATCGTTGGCTATGAACAAATGAAAGATTAATTTGTGGAATTGAACAATGAATAGGTAACAAGGTTAGGTATTGTTTATTTTTTCCCAAAGAACTTTATCCCACATCCAACATGCAATTAAGTTTTAAAGTTTAAATTCTCTAACTTTGTGAAGTTAAAGATGAGTTGTGCAATTATATTACCCTGCGAGCTCAGTCAACAAGTTTGCTCAACACATAGACTATTTAAATATCATAATTTATAAAATTAAAACTGTATTTAATGGCATTTTAATTGTTTCAACCTGAAATATTTTCATACTTTTGTCTTTGAACATGGAATCTCCATGAGCTCACACTCAAAGGAAATTTTGCAAAAAAACGGTATGGTTTTATAGTCCAAAAGTTATGTCAAACTATGATTTTGGCACTCAAACACAATTGTTCCAAGGATTCCTTCACTTAAATATAAGTAAATGAAAATTCAATCCACAGTAGTATACTTCCTTATTGTTTTTAGGTACATAATAATAAACTTTCCTAGATTGTTACCAATTCTAGTAAGGGTATCCCATTCCAATATTCGAACAAAATATTGGAATTTCTACCCAAATCAAATCTTTGTTAATGAATCTATAGGTTGACTAAATCCAAGTTTCTATGGCTTCACAAAGAGGCAAGCTTCGTCCATAAACTAGGGCACTTACCAACAATGTGCACTATGTCATACTCAGCCAAAAATTAGAATAAAAACCCCTTTGCATTAGGTTGTATCTACACCATATTCTCCATGAAGGAAACCCATAAGTCTTCTACATATTTTTTAGTGATGACTATAAGCTATGAAACCCTCATATCATGATATGTAATAGTCCTTGTCCTCCTTCTTTAAGGGTTGTAACTTCTGAACATTACCACTATGTAGGGCTGATATATGCCCATATCTGCCTTTTCTAGGGTTTTTTATGCCCAAAGGATTTCCCAGAACTTTGGATTCAATGCCCAAATGGTAGTTGTGTATTTGGCTTTCGAGATGTTCTTATTCATGGAGGTTGATAGTATAGATTTCCAGTTGAAAATTTTCTTGACCGAGGTGACTTAATAAATGAGTGGGACTCAAGCCTACTTTAACTCTGAAGAATATTCCTCCCCATATACTCTAATTATCAATGCATGATAGTAATTTCATAAGGAGTTCTCATATGATTTGTAGTATGCATTCCTAATATCCTAGTTCTAAATGTTTTTTTATTGATACACCAATTATTAATGGGATTGTGATAGTTAATGGTAAATTGTAAGACCATTATTTAGTAAGGATAGGGAACTTATAATAGATATCTATGCGATAAGGTTGGAAAGAGGAAATGATATTCCCTAATACATCTCTTATCATCTTGTTATTGATGTTTGCATGACTAATCTCTTGCTCCATCACATTTGGACCATTCTTGAGGGTTGGTGTCTCATTTGTTGACCATTTGTACCACACCTATGAGTGGATAGATGAGCACCCTAAATATGGGGGATGGTTTGTTGTGATTTTGACCATTTGAGGAGAGTTCCCTAGTTTTGGGGACTTGTTTTTTACTCTTGTTCATGTTTTGGTCCATTATTGTTAGAGCACCCTCACCTTTGGGACTTGTTGGTTGTGTTTAGTCATTGTTGGAACATTTCACTTGGATCACCCTCTCCATTTTGGGAGTTTGTTAAGAGGTTGAGTATATTTTATATTTTTTAACTCTATATTGGACAGTCCCTATGATATATCTATCATTTTAGCACTTTTATTATTACTTTAGTGTAGAATAAATTGAGTCCTCCTATAAAAATAAATCACTTCTCATTTTCATTTGTTGTTGAGTATTGGACAAAAATACTATCACATTTTTTTCATCAAAGGTTTTTTGTTTGTTGGAATTTCTTCCTCAAGTGTAGCACTACTTGATAGATCCAATTCTGAAGTAACTTATTTTATTTTTTTCATTGTAAGATCTATAATTCTAGTTCAGTTTGACGGGTAGTCTTGCTCAAGTGAAATTTTATATTTTGCATGTAAGCTTTGTTGTTTGTCTTGTGGCTTAGAAATATTATGAAGAGATACAAATCAAGTAGCATAAGCTAGGGTGCAATATAGGATATGGTTGGAGTACTGGGTCTTAAATGGAATCCTTGCTTGGTGGGAATTAGTAAGAAATGTCAATATTTTGGGTAGGATTTTGTCTTGCTCTTGTTGTAGAAATTTCTAGAGAAGGATATACACTTCAAGGATCAAGAATAATTGATCCCAAACCCCATTGTCATATGATTTGAAAAGGAACTTCAAATTTCTACAACCATAACCTCCAAAAATCCTTTTATTTTCTTGCTTTCCTAGGGTAGAATCAAGCTTAAAAAAACAACAAATATTTTTCAATTTTTTTAGATGAAAAAATTGTTAGTTCTTAGTGTTAGATTAGTCGTTTTAATTTTCTATAGGATTTTTTATTTTCTGCATTAATTAGACATCGAAACAACCCTAAATATTGGTTTTTTCATCACTAATTGGAGTTTATATCATGATAGAACTTGTTGCTGGATTTTATAATTACAAAATTTAAATTTTATTCAAGTCCCTAATTAGTTTCAAGTGACTTAACTCATAAATTTTAGTTCTAGGAAATATTTATGCATAATCACACATTCTGAAAATTGTTTTTGAGTTAATAATCACATTTGAAAACTAGGATGAAATCTGGGTTTTATTTTAAGTTTTATTCTAGTTTATTTCACTACAATATACTAGAACAATGAGTTATTTATGAAAATTTCATGGTGGTTAATAAGTAAGAACTTAACAATTATAATCACTTAACTACTAAGTGCCAAGTCTTTTCTAAATTATGGAAACTATGGTTTAATGTGTTATGTCCTAAGCCATTTTGAACAACATAATTTTTCATGATTAATTGATGATGGTTACTATTATATCTTGTTTAAGAAATCACATTTTGGGATGCTATTTGATGTATGGTTCAATTTACAAGCATCAATTACAAAACCTCTTTATTTGTTATTTTGGAAAAAATAGTTGGTGTTAAACTCATTTTTTTTACCTAGCACACCACTCTTGATGATGTTCATTGGTCAGGGATGAATGTGGCTTAAGTAATTTCACTAAACAAGTTAAATTTTGCAGTAATTAATTCAATTAAGATATACAACATACTCATTGTAGTGATTTCACTTCAATAAGTTTGGCACTCTATAAACTTGGGTGACACTCTTTTGCATAGATATTCTCTCTAAGAGGGCCTCATTCAAGGATACGTTCCAAAAACTAATCAAGTATTAAATGTTTATGAATTTCCTCCATTGAGGATTTTTACTTATGGATGTAGTTTTGTAAATAACCCACTAACAAAACACATTTAAAGGTTTTTTCTCTTTCCAAGCTTTTTTATTTTTATGCCTATTATTCATTTCAAATTTATGCATCATGTATCATCTAAAGTATCATTAAAGTGTGTGATCTCTTGTTTAATTCATATCTTGGATCATCAATCCACTCATCTAGGGAATCTTATTTAAATTGTGAATTCACATAGTCAAAATATTTCCCCCCTTTCTCTCTTGGACCTCAAATCCAATTACCCCATATGGAATCCTCCCTTGTCCTTGAGAGGTGGCCTAAAAAGTGGAAGGAAAAATACTCAGGTAACAATGGTATTTCTTATTTGAAGTCGCAATCTCTAGCACTAGTGGATTAGTACTTTTCCATTTAGGCGTTAAATTGAGTTGTAACATTTTGATGCTATTGTTAGGGGCCATTATTTATAACCAAAGCATTGAAAAACACTTAGAAACTTCTGGTGAGGTTTCCTTTAAATTTAATGGTGTCTAAGCAAATCACATAGAAATTCCATTGAGGTAGTTTTTGCCTAAATGATAGTCCAAAAAAGGATCATATAAACACTTATTCCCTTCAATTCCAAACCTGAGAAATATGATAGAGTGGAAAAGAAGGCGATTCAAAACACTCGATAAACTCCTTCAATCCGAGATAATAAATATAGTTCTTCAAATCAATCAAATCCTTCTTCTATGGACATGACAACTCTACGTAGTTTGATATTGGTTTGAATTATGCTCATGTGCATTTTCATATTTGGTAGCCTCATTAAAGAAAAGAAAATATGGCATTTTTTGAATAGCAATGGATGCAGAATTGATTAATTCTAATGGTTTTCTTGGAAATCTTGGGGTATCCTAATCAATTTCATAATGATAGTTGGGAGGAATGCATTCCGAAATTCTATGGGCATTAGGATTCTGCTAGGTTTCATGTTGAATTACATATTGAATCTCTTCCAAGGTTGAATGTGACCCTAAGGATATTAAGATGAATATGTTCAATATATCTCTTAACTTGAAAAAACGTGACATAAGAAATTGGTATATATGGATTCCTAGTAAGGGTGTATACTCAATTGTAAACATTCTCAAGTTGTTATACAAGATATGGGATCCTATTCTTGATGAGGAATCTGTTGAGGATCCAATATACCCTCCACAAAATCAAGCCCTTGAAAAAATCCATGAAGATTCCTTTGAAGAAGGCCCTATTTATGAAAGAACCCATTCTCCTATTATATTTCCTCATCCCAAGAATCTGAATTAGATGGTCCATATTGTTGAGATTATGATGAGGAATATTTTGTAGGAAAACCCTTATTTGATGATGAGATGGAAAATGCATGCATTTATCCATTTCATGAAGAGTTGGGTGTGATATTTGAAATCAATAATCATAGTTTTGGGGACCCCATATATGATTCATATAGTGAAGCATCTAATGAGGAACCTAAATATTTGGAACATATAGAGAAACCAAGCATAAAAGGGGATATGCAACCATATGCAACCAACTATATCATCTAGTTTTTAAGAAAATATTGGGAAATAATTATATAGTTATTTCTAGCTTCTTGAAGCAGATTTTTGGAAGTACTTGGAACGCATTTTTGAGCCCAGAACATAGATATTTTTCATCCACCTAATCTATAAATTTATTTGTGTATTTGATATGAATTTCCAAATGAAGAATAATTTTTTAATGCGGAAACTTGTTTGGGACAACAATATGTTCATTTAATAATTAATTGCAAGAGTTTCCAACAATTCAAATGGTGTTTTCAAACCTTGAAATTGGGGCTGAATTTTTCATCATATATTATGATTTACTAAAGTGGGGTATTGTCTTGAGTATTTTTTTGACAACCACTTATTTCTTGAAGGTAAGAATTATAATGTATTCAACCATGACCATGATTACATTAATCATGTCCGATCTTGGATAAAGGATTCGTGTAGTAATGTGCCCCTTCCTTGGCATTATATTGTTACTTTGGGATTTCTTCATGGGAGAGGGTTGCCTACTTCCTAAAGAAAAAAATTTTCAAGAATGAGTTTGGGTAATAGGTGTGGGCATTTGGTAGCCCTAAAAATTCTAATGTATGCCCTCTTTTAGTTACATACAAGTCTCCATTCTCACTTATTGCTTGCATTGCATTTTCCTAACATGTATTGGGTAGGCTCACAAAATATCATGTTATACATGGGCACTTTGCTATACTCACAAATATTTATATAATCCATTATAAATGTGTGTTCCTAAAGGAATTGGAAATATACATGGATGGGCACTATGCTTGGTCACCAATGCTTTCACGTCTCTGGAAATATGTTAGAAACATACATCACATGTAGCAAGTATGATGACATGTAGAATGTTGGAGCGACTGTGGTGGTTGTGTATTTGGATTTGGAGATGTTCTTATTCATGGAGGTTGATAGTATAGATTTCCAGCTGAAAATTGTCTTGACCAAGGTGACTTAATAAATGAGTGGGATCCAAACCTACTTGAACTCTAAAGAATATTCCTCCCCATATACTCTAATTATCAATGCATGATAGTAATCTCATAAGGAGTTCTCATATGATTTGTAGGATGCATTCGTAATATCCTAGTTCTAAATGTTTTTTATTGATCCACTAATTATTAATGGGATTGTGATAGTTAATGGTAAATTGTAATACCATTCCTTAGTAAGGTTAGGGAACTTATAATAGATATCTAGACGATAAGGTTGGAAAAAGTAAATGATATTTCCTATTACATCTCTTATCAACTTATTATTGGTGTTTTCATGAATAATCAACCAAGGTATGAATTCATCACATTAGTGCATCGTTGGCCTTGCTGGAACTTTATGAATATCTAAATTTCTGATCATTTGAGATAATCCTTCATCAAGATTCGCTTGAATAGAAAGTGGTAATTATGGATAAGTTTATTCTCTAAAAATTTGATACACTTTTCCCATTTATAATTGGGCTCATCATATATATTGCATCATGTATCCATACATAATGTCCCTACGGTACCCATGTCTACCTATGGCTCAATTGATTCCTCTCTAGCTAGTCTCACTTCATCAACTACATCCTTCAACCTATTCTATCGTTTAGAGTCCATCTCTTAATCTTGTAAATCATTCATGTTAACAACAAATCACATTAACATGTTTATAAAAAATTAAAGTATAATGTGCATGTCCATGATGGTTTTCCTATTGCTAACAAATATATCGTCTTGGAAGAAAGAATGAGAATTCGCTAAAGGTGAAATTTCTAGGTTTAGTAGTAGATTTGCAATGATTCAAAATTTTATTAAGTGGGTTTAGCATTGGGTCAACGAATAACACATGGTAGGTGAGAAGGTATTAGCTACAACGTTCCTCAATTTATGGGCATCATGAATTCATATTTCATCCTCTTGTAATTTGATGCAATGTAGGCCAATGATAATAGATGAAACTGAAATATCAAGAAAGATCAGGGGTTTTAAAGAAATGAAGGCAATGGGATTAGATATTTGAATAGATGGATATTTTGAATAGTTTTTTCATTAAACATGTTGTTGTGCTGTACTTACAGATTGCCAGTGTTTTTGTTCTTGTTGTTGTTGCATTGGATTTTGTGACATGGTTGGGCTGGTAATATTTTTCAGATCCCTTCCTAACATAATTTTACTTCAGAGCATACATTCTTATAATTTTATTTTGTTTGTATGTTTTATATTTTTTTATGTAAAAGAACAATTGAACAAGTTGATTACTTTAGTGCCCGCTTTTTGTAGGTATCTTGATGGAGTACTTTATTCCTATCCAAAAGAATGACTACCACCCGCTAGTAATCACTTTGTTCTTGCACTTATGTTTGTTATCTCAGTTCTGGTCAGGGTAGGAAGTTGATGCTTATGAGAATGATGGGCATGGTCACGAAGGTCCTTAACAATCACGAGTATATAATATACTACTTGCATGCAAAATAAGAGATGATATTTAATCATGCCAAACTACGCCCCCATCTCGAATTCATATATAACAAATGAGTTCAAGATTCCAAGGTATTTACATTGTTCTCTTCTTTCACATCATGGGAATTGGTAGTGTTTTTTTAGTGAATGACAGGATTTTTCCCCTTGTCTTAGTCATCAAATGGATAAAGTGCTTTTAAATTTCCTATTTTCTCATTGTTTTCTGATTTTTCTGTAATGTTTATTTCCTATTTCTACTGCTGTCCATGATACCCTGTTCTAGGATGGCATACTTTTTGGTTTGTCTGTAGACTTCTAAGTGGATTTTATTGTGTTGGGACCTATGTCAAGCAGGACACTAAGGTTCAGATGTTTTCCTTTATAACAGCTATTATTGGTAATCTACCCAGTGTTATAGATAGGATATTGTTCCTGAGTTGTGAATATTAGACAGGGCAGCAGTCAAGGGGAGGGTTGAGGATGAGTTTAATGATTGTCACAATGCTTTATCTGTCATCTTGGGTGATATGCATTAGTATCAAGGCTGAAAAGTAACATCCCACTCTTCCAATGATGTGGATTTTTCTTGAAACTAGTCACTTTATGCTGCTAGGCAAGTATATGAATACAATATCTTGCAAAAAAGTGAAAATCCACTCAATGGAACCCAAGATAATCACTTTCTGTAATGTGTAGAATTCACGATTGAACAAACATTTGCTATGAAACCTGAGAAGAAAACAAAATTGATGAATACCCAAGTTGGAGGGTTAGGCCTTTTGATATAAGGTATAGCTTATTGTTGGTTGTTAGAATACCAAAAAACATTTACAGCCCACCCTTGCTGAAATTCCTTTTTTTTAAACTATACAATATCCCGTCGATTTTTCGACGACTTGTAGGCCTTGTCTGACGAGGTTGCCATAGCTCTGAAAAGCGCAATCTGACGAGACGTTGTCAGACATTGGACTACGACTGTCAGAAAACCGATGAGAAATTGTTGCAAATTTGACCCCATGACTGTCAAAAATCTGACAAATTGGGCCAAGGTGAACTCGGACAATGGAGAAAATGCCGTCGGTGCAACGACTAAATATTCGTCGAAAATTCGATGCGTTAGAGTTGGAAATCCGACAACTAATTCCTCTAACATTCAATGGCATAAACCCAAATTTTTACAAAGGAACTGTGTCACATTCGGCAAGGAGAAGTCGGATTTTCAACGACCTGGGAGTCAGAAATTTGATGACTTAGTGGTGAAAGATTTCGGCATAGTACGTCGAAAAGTCGATGGTTTTTGCATGTCGTCGAATATCTAACGATATGCCACCAGCGACAAAAAATATGAAGTTGTCGAAGAACCAACAAGTGGCTGTTGAATTTCAGACATGGCAACCATTGGATTTTGGGCACGAATTCTGTTGTGGGTGTTTCAAGTTCTTAGAGAGCGCCAATTGTTCCAAATGTAAGCAAGTGTGAATTTTATCAAAGAAAGGTACAGTATTTGGTCATGTTATCTTAGAAGAAGGAATTACTGTGGATCTAGAAAAGATTGAAGACATAATGGATTGACATACTCCAAATAATGTTACAAATGTTAGATCTTTTATGGGACTTGTAGGATGCTATAGAAGGTTCATTGAGATTCTCCAAGATCACTCATCCATTTACATAATTGTAAAGGAAGAATACAAAGTTTGTATGGTCTCAAAAATGCGAAGAAAGTTTTCAATAATTGAAGAAGTTACTTACCAGTGCTTCTGTTTTGAATATTACAGATCCAAAGAAGGATTTTGTAGTGTTAAAATATGTTTGCATTGAAATATTAGGTGGAGTGCTTATGCAAGAAGGCTTTGTGATTTTCTATGAGTCAAGGAAATTAAAATAGCATGAAAATAGTTATGCAACTCATGATTTAGAATTATTATGCATAGTACATCCTCTCAAGATGTGGAGACATTATTTGTTGGGAAGAAGATTTGAGCTTAGGATAGATCAAATGAACGTAAAGTATTTGTTTGACCAGCCAAGCTTGAATGCTAGGAAACTAGGTGGTTGGAATTTCTATGTGAACTTGATTTTGAAATAAAGCATGTAAAAGGGAAATAGAATAAGGGTGTAGACACCCTTAGCAGAAAATTTCATGTAGCAACATTAACTGTATGCAAATAAGATTTGAGTACAAGAGTTATTGAAGCCCAAAACAACGATGAAACATACCTTCAAGTTGAAGAAACATTGCAGTAGGAAAAAGTTGATGAAAAGTGTGAATCATATCATCTTGGAGAAGACGATATTATTATTTATAAAGGCCCTACTGTACATTCTGAATTGTGCATATTTAAAGAAGTCAGTGATGGGTGAAATTTATCAAATTCATTACTCTAGACATCCAGCATATCAAAAGACTATAACAATAGTGATAAATAAATAATTTTGGCCTAGAATTAAGAGGGACATAGCAGAATACATTGCTCGAGGTCAGAAATTACAACAAGTCAAGGAATAACATCATCATCTTGAAGGACCATTGCAGCCCTTGCCCATTTTGGAATGGAAGTGGGAGATAATTTCTATGGACTTTATAACAGGTTTTCAGTGAAGAAGAATGATTAAATTATGTTTTTGGTGGACAAGCTATCAAAGGTAGATCATTATATTCCAGTCAAGTCCACTCATAAAAAAGTGACATAGAAAATATTTTCATGAAGGATATTTAATATTACATGGATTTCCCAAGGAAATAGTTTCATATCGGGATGCAAAGTTCACTTCCAAATTTTGGAAAGGGTTATTCCAATATTTGGGAACACAATTGAATTTTAGTACAACGTAATCATCCTCAATAGATGGTCAAACCTGTTAGTCATTGAGAAAAATATGAAGATAATTGAACTTTAAAACCTTAATCTCCAATACGAGTGCATATAAATCTCATCAATAATCCAAAAACATAAATCAAACCATAGAACACAAGATATACCCTGGGAAAACCCTCCACTGATTAAGAGGATAAAAAACCCAACAAACAATCTTAGAGTATGACTAATAAGTAGCAGAGAATGATTACAACGCAATAGCAGATTGCTTTTCATTGAGAGCACTAGAGAGTGGAGATCGAATGGAACACCGTATCTAACTTGCCAAGTGCATAACACTTTAATAACGAGTCAAATTAGGTTATACAACAAAAATAGAATAGTTACATGCATCAGTGATTTGTTAACACTTAGAACATTGATCCATCTTCAATCATGTGCCCCCATTGATATGGTGCCAAGATGGAAGCCCATAATTATCTCCCATAAGAAGATATGAACCTTCCATTAATTAACCAACTCTAACTGAGTTGTTGATTGAGTGTACTGAGTTGAACTGAATGGAAGTGAGTGTGACTGCATACAACTGAGTGTAGCAGAATAGAACTGAATGTAACTAAATAGTAATTGAATGGAACTACATGCAATTGAATGTAGCTGAATAGAACTAAATGTAACTAAACATAACTAAATGTAACTGAACATAACTGAATGTAATTGAATAGAATTGCATGCAACTGAATGTAACCGAACATAACTAAATGTAACTGAACAGAACTGAATGTAACTGAATGGAACTGCATGCAACTAAATGTAACTGAAAAGAAATAAATGTAATTGAACATAACTGAATGTAACTGAGCAAAACAGAATGTAAATGAACAATAACTGAATCGAATTGCATGAAACTGAATAGAAATGAATGTAACTAAACATATATGAATGTAATTGAACAGTGACTGAATGAAACTGCATCCAACTTATTGTAACTAAATGTAACTGAACAGAACTGAGTGTAACTGAACATAATTGAATGTAACTGAACAGTAACTAAATGAAACTACATGCAACTGAATGTAACTGAAAATAACTAGCACTTTTCCATCAGTGTTTATTTCCAACAATCACTTGCATTAATTAAGGAGTTGATTCCTTAATTAACTAAATGTTGTTTACCATAACTAATACTCAACTGATATCTAATCAATTCGAGTTCACTTAGTGGAAATATGGACAATTCGAATTCTCTCTCCATATATGTGCTCATATTAAATATATCTGCATGGTCCATATGTGTTTTCATAAGTTCTATATCATATCATACTCATAATATTGTTTATGAACCTATGATCATATGCATTACCCCAGGTCATATCATCACATGCTAAAGTAAATCACTTTAGGGGTAGCTAATCCCTAAAGTATACTTGCAGCACTTGTTGGCCATGACTAATCATACATCACATATTATATCTACTTTACATAGTAAAGTACACCACCTCACAACATGAGGATATTTTTAGAACTTGATATTACTCACAAGTCTATTGTCTTGATATTACTCACAAGACTCAGCTTGATATTACTCACAAGACTTAGCTTGATATTACTTACAAGATTTACTGACTTGATATTACTCACAAGTTTACTGACTTGATATTACTCACAAGTCTACTGTCTTGATATTATTCACAAGAATCAACTTGATATTACTATAAGCTTTACAACATCACCACCTCAATCATATGAGGATATTTGTAGGACTTGATATTACTCACAAGTCTACTATTTTAATATTACTCACAAGACTGGAGAATGACTCTTGATGCTGCAATCTCAACAAAACTGAGAGAGTGAATCAAGTTCTTGAATATATGTTGAGAATGTATGTGATGGATAAACCATAAAAGTAGGAGGATTACCTACACTTGGTAGAATTTGCATACAACAATGGACATTAAGCATCATTGGGAGTGAGTCCATTTGAAGAATTGTATGGAAAAGGATGTAGAATTTGAGTGAATTGGGATAGTCCAGTGAACATGGTAGTGCTTGGGCCAAAAATGCTTAACAAAATGGAACAAGATATTGCTAAGATTCCTATTGGAATATTATAAACCCACTAAATACTTAGGAAATTAAATATTAATCATTTTTTCTATTAATATCCTATCCACTAGCCTAGATAGTTGGCATCCACTTGCACCACTTGGTCAATACTTTCCATATATACCCCATGAGCACCTTTATCCTAATTTTGGTTAGATCTGGCCCACTTTATTGATTGCCTAGATTGGTAACTATTCCTTCGTGCATATTTTTCCTTTATACTACTTTATTCGTGCTTTTTAGTGGATAAGGTAAAGCTAGTCAACTAGGAAACTACTATCTTTTGTGGCCAAATCATCCTCCATGATTTTCTCATATTCCATGATTATAAATATTTTCCTTTGCACGTCATCAATCACTCATGCCTTAGATAATTCATGATCTCTTGGTCTGATGAGGAAATTGCTTTAGTCACCTATGGGGGTTTATCATATTTAGTAAGCTTTCTTTATGAGCTAGCATGAGTTGTCTCCTAACAAATTTATTTTCCTTTATAAGGATGCATTACCTATGTAATAATATCAATCATCATTCATTGATCATTCCTAATGTGTGTTCATGATTCTTTTTCTCTCCTTATGCTAATTCTTTGCAATTCTGTAATGCCCCAGTTTTGACCCCATGGTATTAAAATTGTACATGATGTATATATTGTATTCAAATCATGGCAAGGAGCTCAAGGCCAAGGCTCTTCCATTGATTTGGTGTTTTGTGTATCGGTGATTAGGGTTGGTGCTGATGGGTATAGTGCTAAGTTTGGCACATTAAATTTGGAATTCATCATGTAAATATGCAATTTAATAAAATACCACAACTAGCTATGCACTACAACGTAAGAGACAGGGGCATGATTTCACAAGAAATAGGGATGGGAGTTAGTCAAACTCCTGATCCAATAGTGTGAGACCATATGTCAATGGGGGAACCCATAAACCCTCAGCTACCATTTTTTTCCTTTGTCCTCAATCATTCAATTTTTCCAGAAGAGCAGTTGAGGCAATTAATGTCTTCGGTAGAGCAAGGCAAGGCAGTTGGTTTCGTGACTGAGCCTTCCTGGAGCTTGTAGTATGGTAAGCCAAGTTCTTGATTTTGAAGCAAGTAATTGCAGGGATGTGTGCCCAGTCTGTCATCCTTGTTTTCACCTAAACATTGTTGGTCATTCTAATCCATTATAGATTATTCAGATATTGTTTGTTATGCATTGTTCACTCTCCTGAGTCACGAAGGTGGTTGTTCAATGTGGATTCTGTGTTGTTCACCCTCTGGAGCCGCGAAGTGGGTTGTTATGCAACGTTCTCCTATGAAAAAGTGTAAACATGTTTCCCCTATGTTACAGAGGGGTATGCAAGCCTGGTTTCCTGTGTTACATAGTGGATCCCTATGTTGTTGTGTCTCCTAGTGTTTTTCTGTTCTGTATGCCCTAGTTTGGGTCTAAATTGTATGCAAGACTTAGGAGTGGAAGAGACGATGAATGGGATTGATAAACCTAGTGCAGAGAGGAACCTCACAAAAAGATAAGTGTGGTTGGTGAATCTTTTATGCACACCCTAAAGAGCATTGGAAGGGAAGGAATAGCCCAAGGGACTGTGTAGCAGAGAAGGGGATGCTTCCTTGTGTTGGGTGTGTAGGTATTGTGGATGCCAGGCCAGATAGATCTTATGGAGGTGTCCCTAGATATTGAATGAGCCACTAGATTAGACATTTGTTGATGTATTTGTAACTTTGGAATGTATTCATCTATGTATCTTATGTCTTGTAACCCGATGTTTATTCTAGGATGTATCTATTATGTAATTGAGTCATGTTGTCATGCCCCGATGTTTCGATCAGGAGGATCTATTATGTAAACAAGTCATGTCAAGTCATAGTGGGTAACCCTATGATTGTCTAAGGGTTAAAATCCCCATAGTTCTGGGGAACTAGGGTTATTAGACTCTCTTAGTGGAGGTCAGCCCTAGTAGGGTTTTAGTCATGCCGAGATTAGTATAAATAGAGAACTGGAGTCTCTATTTATCACACAACTCACACACACTCAAGTGTAGCACATAGTTGAGGAAGGAGAAAACACTGGGGCTAGACAAGAAGAAGATTACTACTATCGGGATATCACTTACTGTTTTGGGATTTTCTATTTTGGTGCTGATTCTATCTCTGAGGAAGTTGCGGGTTTTTCTCCTTTATGGTTTCCCTGAGGAAAAACATTGTTTTCATTGTCTCTTGTGTTTGATTGCTGTGCTTGTTATTCTCTCAGTTAAAGATCCTAATAAAGCTAGCTTAATGTTGAAAAACTAACATGGTATCAGAGTTAACCTGAGAAGAAGACACTGTGCAGCTGCAGGAACTAGGGCTTCCTAGTTTGTGGATCTTCCTCCATAGATTTTCAGCAAAATTAAGGTGGAATAACTCTCCTCCTTAGGGTGCATCTTTCTATCAAAGTAGAATCCAATTATGAGGTTTTTCACTTTTGGACTCAACACTGCTGCTGAAAATTAGGGCTTTTCATAGAAGAGGAATTTTTCAGTGAACCTAGGCCTGGATTGATCTCCTCCCCAAAATCAAAGTTAGGGACAAATTTCAAGGAATTTGGGTGGATAGAACTCCGGAAAATCAAAACCCTAATTTGCTCCTAATCCAGTACTAGAGGATTTCAGCTCAAGTTTTAGATCCGACATCTTGAACCTGGTATGATCTAAAATATTTTGAATTTCCATTTGAGGTTCTCAGTTAAGATGTCTCATCATACCAAGCTTGATGAAAATCTTGAGGGAGACGATAACTTCCGATCCTGGAAGTATAGGATCTCCCTCATCCTGGAAGAGAATGAGTTAGACTCCTACATCCATGAGGAGGTTCCAGTTCCAGAGGGAGATGAGGCAAAGGCCTTACATAAGAAGAGGATGGTTATGGTAAAGCGGATCATTGCTGATTCTATCAAGGATCACCTTATCCCATAGGTGTCCTCTCTCAAGACACCTAAATATATGTTTGATGCCCTAACCAAATTGTTTTAAGGGAAGAACATAAACCAGAAGATGACTCTAAGAAATCAACTGAAGAATGTGAAGATCCAGAATGCAGAGACCATCCAGTATTACTTCACAAGGGTTTCTTAGATCAAGGAACAATTGGAAGTAGTAGATGAAGAAGTGGAGAACGCAGAAATTGTGATGACCACCTTGAATGGTCTCCCTAGGACATGGGACTCTTTCATTCAAGGGATCTGTGCTAGAAAGAATTTGGTCAAGTTCAGAAAACTGTGGGAAGAATGCTCTCAAGAAGAAGCTCAAATAGCAGCTCGAGAAGAGAAGATGGGAAGTGAATATCAAGCTCTCACAATACAATCTAAGAAATCTAGATCTAGCCATCATAGAAGTAAGTACTCTCATCACAGGAATAACTCTAGAAATCCTAGAGATAGGTCTAAATACATTTGCTATACATGTGATGAAAAAGGACACTTTGCTAGAGGTTGTACTAAGAACAAAAGTAGCTCTCACAAGAATAAGGGAAGCAAGAAAAGATATCATGCTCATGCTGCAGAGGATGATGAACCATCCAAGAAGAGATCTCGATATGAAAGTGAAGATTCTTCGAGCGAGGATGAATATGTTCCGATCTCCGCTCTCACAGGTAACATTACTCATGGAAGTGATGATTGGCTTATAGATAGTGGGGCTTCTAAACATATGACTGGATTCAAGGAGTCCTTTGTGAAACTCTTAGAACATGAATCACCTCACAAGGTGAGGCTAGGAGATGACTACCAATATCCAATAAAAGGTAGTGGAGAATCCTCCTACAAATTGGACTATGGAAAGTCTCCAACAATGAAAGAAGTATTGTTTGCGCCAAGACTCAAGAAGAACCTTCTCTCCATATCAACATTGGATGCAAAAGGAATGAGGGTTGCATTCATAGATGGTCAAGTCATCATGTGGCCAAAAGGAAAGACTATTGATGATGCAATAGTGATTGGTGAAAAAGAAGGAGGTTTGTACAAATCGAAGGGCCATCCAGAACAAGCTTTGGTCCATGACACAGTAGAGCCAAGTGAACTTTGGCATAGAAGGCTTGCACATGTGCATTACAGAGCACTACCTCTTGCAAGCAAAGCTATTGAAGGTCTTCCAGAAATGCAATCAAAACGTGATGGGGTCTGCAAAGGATGTGCAAAAGGAAAGAACACAAAGAAGACATTTTCAAGTAGCGAAAGCAAAGCAAAAGGAATCTTGGAAATCATCCCCTCCGATGTATGCAATCCTATGTCATCAAGATCACTAAGCGGGTATGCATATTATGTTTCTTTTATTTATGATTTTCTATGAAGACATGGGTTTACTTCATGAAGAACAAAGATGAAGTATTCAGCAAATTCAAGGAATTCAAAACCTTGACCAAGAACCATACTGAAAAGAAGATCAAGACTTTTCGATCAGATAATGGCACAGAATTCACTTCAAATGAATTCAAAGAGCTATGTAAATAATCAGGGATTAAAAGGGAGTTGTCTACTCCTTATAATCCACAACAGAATGGAATTGCGGAATGGAAGAACATAAATATCATGGAAGTTGCAAAAGAAATGCTTCAAGATCGAGATCTTCCTATGCATCTTTGGGCGGAAGCTGCTAGAATAGTAGTGTATGTATATAACCGTACTCCACATAGAGTACTCAAGAAAAATACTTTTGAAGAAGTCTTCTCCGGCAAGAAACCAGAAGTCAGCCATCTCAGAATATTCGGTTGTCCTATGTACATACACATTCCAAAAGAGAAGCGAACAAAATTAGATCCTTCAGGAAAGAAGGGTATATTTGTGGGATACTCTGAAAGCTCGAAGGCTTATAGAATCTATTTCCTAGGATTCAAGAAGATTGACATCAGCAGGGATGTGACATTTGATGAAGACACAGCTTACAACAAATGCAGAAAGAGACCTGGTGAAGAACCTGAAGAAGCAGAAGCACCCAAAATTCATGACACAACCATGAAAGAATAAATTCAAGAAGAAGATCGAGAATTTGAAGAACCACAAAGACCCGTAGATCCACCTCTGGAGAAGAATCCTTATAAGAGGAAACCTGCTTGGGTACGAAAACCTATCCAAGGTGTGGAAAGATATGGGGATATAGAAGAGAATCACAGAGGAAGAAAGAGGACCAGATCCTACTCTGGGTATGTAGCTTTACTATGTGATTTCATTGACAAAGAACCTTCTAGTTATGAAGAAGCAGCATAACGGAAAGAATGGAAGGATGCTGTGATTGAAGAATATCAATCGATCATGAAGAATGATGTTTGGGATGTTGTCCCAAGACTAAAAGAGAAGTTAGTTGTAACTTCCAAATGGATCTAAAAGATCAAGTATGCTGCAGATGGTAGCATTGAAAAATATAAGGCAAGATTTGTGGCTCGAGGTTTCTCTCAGAAAGAAGGAATTGATTATGAAGAAACCTTTGCACCTGTAGCCAGATGCACTTCCATCAGATCGGTACTTGCTCTGGCTACAGTGATGAAATGGAAGATACACTAGATGGATGTCAAGACTGCTTTCTTGAATGGTGTAGTGGAAGAGGAAGTGTATGTGGAGCAGCCACTCGGTTTTGAGACACATGACAGGGAGTCTCATGTATGCAAATTGAAGAAATCCCTGTACGGTTTGAAACAAGCACCCAAGACATGGTATGGAAGAATTGATAGCTTTCTATCCAGTTTGGGTTTTACCAAGAGTAAAGCTGATTCCAACCTTTACTACAAGGTTGAAGATGGCAACCCAGTGATGCTTCTACTATATTTAGATGATCTATTTGTGACAGGTATGGATGGGTTGATTGCTGATACGAACAGAAAGCTTGCTTCCAAGTTCAAGATGAAGGACTTGGGTATGATGCATTATTTTCTAGGTATGGAGGTGTGGCAGAGTGTGGATGGAATCTTCCTTGGACAAGGGAAGTATGCAGTAGAGATCCTGAAGAGGTTTGGGATGATGGACTGTAAAGCCATGGCCACACCTATGGAATCAAACCTGAAGCTATTGAGTGATGCTTCATCATAGTCGGTTGATGCTACGATGTATCCTCAGATGACTAGGTCATTGATGTACCTGACGAACAAGAGACCAGACATTTGATTTGTTGTGAACACCTTGAGCCAGTTCTTGACAGATCCAAGAAATGTTCACTTGATTGCTGCAAAGCATATTTTGAGGTACCTGAGGGGTACAGTTGATTATGGGCTCAAGTATGAGTCGAATCAGAAGATTAAACTGGAGGGTTATGTCGATTTAGATTGGGCAGGTAGTGCCATCGATAGGAAGAGCACTTCAGAATGTTGCTTCAGTATGGGATCAGGTGTGATCTCTTGGTTTAGCAGGAAGCAATCCTGTGTGGCACTGAGTACAGCTAAAGCAGCGTATGTCGCAGCTTGTTCAACTAGTTGTGAGGCAGTATGGCTACGGAAGCTACTATTTGATATATTTGATCTCCAATTGAATGCTACTTGTATACATTGTGACAACCAGAGTTGCGTGAAGTTGTCAGAGAATCCAGTGTTCCATGACAAATCGAAGCATATCAAGATCAAGTATCACTATATCATGGATATGGTGCAGAGGGGAGTAGTGAAGCTTCAGTATGTTGCGACGGAGGAATAGATAGCTGATGTATTGACGAAGCCATTGGCTAGGTTAAAGTTCGAGTACTTCAGGGAGAATCTTGGTGTTCTCCAGATCAAGTTTTCCTCTAAGGGAAAGTGATGAGTCCCATAGCCATTCTGACATGGTGAGAGGATTGGTTCCTTCCATGGTTAGATGTAAGGGCTGAGCTATTCTGTCATGGTGAGAGGATTGGTTCCTTCCATGTCATATATGAGTGCTGAGATCCATAGCCATTCTAATGAGTAGGTTAGATATAAGGGCTGAGCCATTCTATCATGGTGAGAGGATTGGTTCCTTCCATGTCAGATATTAGTGCTGTCCAGTCTATCGAGTAGGATAGATGTAAGGGCAACTGCCATTCTGGGAATGGAGGCACCTGGTTAGTTACCAGGAAAACTCAGTCTAGGACTAAGAATCCATTCTGATGTGATAGAGGGATGTGTTCCCACTTGATTAGATGCAAGGGCTGAACCATTCTGTCATTGCTAAAGGATTAGGTTCCTCCCATGTCAAATGTGAGTGTTGGCCATTCTGACGAGCAGGTCAGATGTAAGGGAAACTGCCATTCTGGGAATGGAGGCACCTGGTCAGTTACCAGGTAGCTTAGTCTGGGACTAAGGGCCATTCTGATGCGATGGTAGGATTAGTTCCTCCATGATCAGATGTGAGTGCATGCCCTTTCTGATGCAGTGCTTCGTACAAGGTTGGATTATAAGTGCAGAGCCCTTTCTGATGCGGTGCTTCGTGCATGGTCAGATTGTAAGTGTTGAGCCCTTTTCGATGCGGTGCTTCGTGCATGGTCGGATTGTAAGTTCTGAGCCTTTTCGATGCCGTGCTTTCGAGCATGGTTGATTGTAAGTGCTGTGCCTTTCTGACAGGATGAGGTCGGATGTAAGTGCAGAGCCTTTTCGATACAGTGTGCTTGGACATGGTCAGATATAAGTGCTGAGCCTTTCTGACAAGATGAGATCAGATGTGAGTGCTGGGCCTTTCTAACAAGATGAGGTCAAATGTGAGTGCTGGGTGTGCCTTTCTAACAAGATGAGGTCGGATGTAAGAGCTGGGTAGGCCATTCTGACTTAAGTGTTAGATATAAGCACTGATGAAGACCTACATGAAGGGTAGGCCTACAAGATTGACTCTGTAGAACTTCCTGTGATGAGAAGAATCGAGATAGCACCATTATGAGATAGCATATGATGATGATCCAGACTTGATGATGATCCAGATCAAGTGATCCAGATGAGATGATCCAGACTTGATGACGATCTAGATCAAGTGATGATCCAGTTGTGATGATGATCCACACTTGATGATCCAGATGAGATGATCCAGACTTGATGATGATCCAGATCAAGTGATGATCCAGCAGTGATGAGCCAGTAGTCATGATGATGCAGATCCCATGATAAAGAAGAAGAAGATGACTTGAAGACTCAAAGAAGAAGAAGAATTGAAGAAGAAGATGACTTGAAGACTCAAAGACTTGAAGACTTGAAGATAACAAGATGATCCAGTTGATGCAGAGAAGAAGACAAGTGCTGAAAATTGTGTCGAAAGAATACCTTTCTAGTTAAGAGGGAGTGTTGATGTATTTGTAACTTCGGAATGTATTCATCTATGTATCTTATGTCTTGTAACCCGATGTTTATTCCGAGATGTATCTATTATGTAATTGAGTCATGTTGTCATGCCTTGATGTTTCGATCGGGAGGATATATTATGTAAACAAGTCATGTCAAGTCATAGTGGGTAACCCTCCGATTTTCTAAGGGTTAAAGTCCCCGCAGTTCTGGGGCACTAGGGTTATTAGACTCTCCTAGTAGGGTTTTAGTCATGCCGGGATTAGTATAAATAGAGAACTAGAGTTTGTATTTATCAGAAAACTCACACACACTCAAGTGTAGCGCATAGTTGAGGAAGGAGAAGACATTGGGGCTAGACAAGAAGAAGATTACTGCTGTCGGGATATCACTTACTGTTTTGGGCTTTTCTATTTTGGTGTTGATTCTATCTCTGAGGAAGTTGCGGGATTTTCTCCTTTATGGTTTCCCCGAGGAAAAACACTGTGTTCATTGTCTCTTGTGTTTGATTGTTGTGCTTGTTATTCTCTCAGTTAAAGATCCTAATAAATCTAGCTTAATGTTGAAAAACTAACAACATTCTTCCTTTCTACTGCCTTAGCATCTTGAGAAACCCAACTGTGAATGTTGGCTTGGATGACTAGCCTATGAAACCTGGTAGTGAGATTGATTGGATGTGTATCGTGATAAAGCCATATGTTGGCTTGGATGGTACTTAATGTGAATGTTGTCTTGACTATGTGTAGTTTGATAAACCCAACTATTTGTTGGATTAGCTAAGTAGTTTGATAAACCCAACAGTGTTCTGGCTTATTGCTTGCAGCATAATAAACCCAATTGTGTATTGGATTGGATGGACAGTCTGATAAACCAAACTGTAGGTTGGCTTGATTGTGTTTGACATGATCTGGCTATGTGTGAGTCTGTTGTTCCCTAGTTCCTTGTGGAAATCATGCCCAACTCGGGGGTGGGAGTGGTGTTGAGATATTAATGAACACACTGGCCTATGGTTGGGTGGAATGTTGCAGCGACATAGCTAGTTGTGAGATAGCTTCATCTTCAAGATAAGTATTCTTTGTTGTGTTATTTCTGTAATGTATTTTATTATGAATATACTGATTATGTTGAATGATTATGAATGAATTGAGTAGAGTTACTGTTGATTAAAATGTCCCTGCATTTGCATATGTTTATGCCTTGTATTTTCCACTGCATTTGCTTATGATCATGGAGGCTAGAAGCCTGATTATAGGGTCAGAAATGCAGCTATCTTCAGGTAATATGTGAGTTTCCGCACTCTAGGATCCACCTATAGGAGGCGGAAGTCGGGAGTCAGAAGGGGGGGGGAATTAGAGAAAAGAACAAGGCAGAATGTTGGTTTTCTACACCTCAGAATCCTCCTACAAAAAATAGAAGTCAGAAGTGGAAAAAGAGACGTAAATTCTAAGGTAAAAGTGTGTTTTTCGCACCCCAGAACCCTCCTGCGGAAGGCGAGAGGCAGAAAATGGGAAAAAAGTTAAGGTAAAAAGTTGTTTTTCCAATTTTCAAGGTCCACAGCAGAAGGAGGAAAGCTGAAAGTCAGAAGGAGGAAAGTTGAAAGACAAAGTGATCATTTTTTGGGTTTTATGATTTCTGAGGTTCGCAACAGAAGGAAAAAAGGTAGAAGTCAAAAGGCGGAAAGTCAAAATACAAGTGATCTTTTCGTGAGATTTCTGATTTCCGAGGTCCACAGCGGAAGGTGGAAAGATGGAAGTCAGAAGGTAGAAATTCGAAAGACAAAATGATCATTTCATGGAGTTTCCAACTTCCAAGGTCCGCAACGGAAGGAGGAAAGGTGGAATTCGAAAGGTGGAAAGTCAAAAGACAAGGTGGTCATTTTGAGGAGTTTTTGATTCTCGAAGTCCACAACAGAATGCAGAAGGCGAAAAAGTTGGGTTTAGTGCAGAATGACCTTTTTTCTTACAGAATGGATCTATGAGATGCAGAATGACTGTTACAGTGATGTTTAAGATTAAGCATGAATGCTAAAGGATGAACATGACCCATGACTTTGTTAAAAGAGATAGTAAGAGAAGATTTAAATTATTCTGCATAAAAGTCAGGTGTATGGGCACATGATGCATGACATCATGGTATATCAGAGCACAATTGTGGTCATGTTCCTCCCTTATATGCTAATGCAGAGGGGAGGGGACGTGACATTGTGGTATCTGATCTATTGGTTACAACATTGGGTCTGGATGGGCCAAGTGAATAGTTTCAGAGCTATTAGTTGCAACATTGCAACTAATAATGATGTCTAAATTCTGAAATTGTTATGCAACTAACAATATGTTTGCTAACACAATTTTGTAGAGTCTTAGTGGAGTTTGGAAAAGTTGGTCTTGGATCGACCATGAGAACCTATAACATGAATGATGCACATGATCCCTATGAGCACGAGGCAAATGCTATGGGGGAAAACATTCATGTTGGAAATGCTAAAATGGAGTCCAATGGAAGAAGATATAGAGTACTCCCCTAGATATTGCAGTCACCATCAGAAGCCTAAGGGTGGAGATGCAAAGGTATAGAGAAGATAATGAAAGAATGATTAAAGCTCGAGAAGAAAAGAATCAGTTGAATGTAGCCATGCTGCAGAGTTTGGCATACATCCAAAGGAAGATGAACTCTGGGCATCGGGCAATAAATATGGAAGGAAGCAGGAGTGGTTCCAAAAGAATAAATAGGTCTTCCAACGGATCATCTAACTCTAAAGGATCCACTAGGGGTTCAATCTATTCATCTCGCGGGAATAAGAGGAAGAGGTGCTACCACAATAGTTCATGTTATGAATTTAAGAAGGTAAGGCCTCCTACCTTTAATGATGAAGTAAAGAATGGTCAAGAATCTCAAGCTTGGCTTCTTGGGATGAAGAAGTATTTACAAGTCCAAGACTACTCTAAAAATATGAAGGCAAGGGTAGCCATCTTCAATATGAATGGAAGAGCATCTATTTTGTGGGAGCACCTCAGACAAGTGAAGAATATTAATGACAGAAAGATCACGTGGAAGTAGTTCAAGAAGTATTTCAAGTAGAAGTACCTCTCTGACATGTACTATGATGACAAGATTAAAGAGTTCCATGAGATAAAATTGGGACAGTTGACCATGGAAGAATATGAAAACAAGTTCTTGGAGATGTTGAGGTATGTCAGGTACATCAAAGATGATAAGGTGAAAATTCATCTTTTTATAAGTGGATTACCTCAATATTACAAAGACAGAATTGAGTTTGATGAACCTAGAATTCTAGAAGAGGCTATAGGGAAGCCCAAGAAGTTAAAGCATAGAAAATCATGGCTAGATTAGTTAGCCATTGGACCAAGAGAAAATTTAGTGAAGTGGTAGAGAAATTCCCATTTGTCATGGATGGGTTAGTCACTTATGCAAATTTGAATGTTCTACCAGTTGGTTCCAATGATATTCTCATTGGAATGGACTAGTTAGAAGTGCACATAGTTAAGCTTGACTGTTACAATAAGACTTTTGAATGCATGGATGAATAAGGAAACATAAGGGTTGTAAGAGGCATTCCAAAGGTGATTTCTGTTAGGCATATTATAGCAATGCAACTGAAGAAGTTATATAGGAACGGTTGTAGATTGTATGCAACCCATGTTTTGGAGGCATCAAAGAATGGAACTCCTAGGTTAGAGGAATTTCATGTATTGCAAGAATTTAGGGATGTTTTTCCTGATGAAATTCCAAGGATTCCTCCAAAGAGAGACATTGATTTTACAATTGACCTTGTTCCTGGAGCAGCACCAGTGTCCAATACACCCTACAGGATGAGCACACCAGAATTGCTAGAGTTGAAAATGTAGCTGTAAGAGTTATTGGAAAAGAAATATATCAAGCCAAGTGTGTCCCCTTGGGGAGCACCAGTTCCGCTTGTGAAAATTAAAGATGGTACAGTTAGGTTATGCATTGATTACACGCAGTTGAACAAGGTTATTGTGAAGAATAAATAGGCTTTACCTCAAATTGATGACCTTTTTGATCAAATGAGAGGAGCAAAGGTATTTTCCAAGATTGACTTGAGGTCTAGTTACCATCAGGTAATAATCAAGGATGAAGATATTCACAAGACAACCTTCAGAACAAGGTATGGACACCATGAGTTTGTAGTGGTACCATTTGGTCTCACAAATGCACCAACTACATTTATGTGTCTCATGAATAGTGTTTTTAGAAAGTATCTAAATAAGTGTGTTCTTGTTTTCCTTGATGGAATTCTTATCTTTTCTAAGGGAGCATAAGCTGTATGCAAAGTTGAAAAAATATGGCTTTTATAAAGATAAAATTCACTATTTGGGTCACATTATCTCAGAGGAAGGAATATCTGTGGACCCTTAGAAGATTGAAGCCATTATGAATTGGCCGACTCCAAGAACATCTCAGAATGACATTGCAATTGATAAGGGGGCATAAGTTGTATGCAAAGTTGAAAAAATGTGGCTTTTATAAAGATAAAATTCACTATTTGGGTTACATTATCTCAGAGGAAGGAATATCTGTGGACCCTTAGAATATTGAAGCCATTATGAATTGGCCGACACCAAGAAATGTGACAGATGTGAGATCTTTTATGGGACTTGCAGGATACTATAGGAGGTCCATTGAAGGATTCTCCAAGGTTGCACAATCAATCACTTCTTTTCAAAAGAAGGGGATAAATTTTGAATGGACACCAAGATGTGAATAAATCTTCCAACAGTTGAAGAAGCTTCTTACAAGTGCACCAATTCTGAAGATTGCATATCCAGAAAAAGACTTTGTGGTGTGTACAGATGCATGCAATCAAGGACTTGGAGGATTTATTATGCAAGACAACCATGTGGTATGCTATGAGTCCAGAAATTTGAAGGACCATGAGAAGAATTATTCTACGCATGATCTAGAACTTGCAGCCATAGTACATCATAAGGATTTATTTTTCCCAAAATGTATCCTATTTGAAAAGAGACCAAAATATTCTAGGAATATTTCATATTCTGGGCATAAATTTTTGCTTGTAACTTGGAATTGGTCAGAATTTGGACCATTGGAAAGGTTTTGAAATTATCTACAACTTTAGTGTTTTTAGTTTTTCCTAATTCCTTACCGTTTGTCAGGGACGGACGTTTTAGTAAAAAAACATATTTTAAAAGATGTTTTATTCCTAAAACGCCCGCCCCAAAAAAATGGTAATGAATTAGGAAAAAATCAAAACTGATAAGTTGTAGATAATTTCAAGACCTTTCCAATGGTTTAAAGTTTTCCTAATTCTGAGTTATGAGCAAAACGTCATGCCCAAAATATTCCATGAATATTTTTAGTTTTTGTTAAATGGGATACATTATAGAAGAGTGTAGAATGTTATGATGCTGTCAAGATGTGGAGACATTACTTAATGGGAAGAAAATTTGAGTTAAGGATAGACTACTATGGTCTAAAATACTTGTTCGATCAACCAACGTTAAATGCTAGGCAAGCTAGATGGTTGGATTTTTTGTGTGAGTTTGATTTTGAAATCAAACACATAAAAGGAAAATAAAATAAGGTTGTTGATGCACTCATTGGGAAGGTGCATGAAATGAATGTGGCATCTCTTAGTATTTTTCCAATCATATTTGAGACAACATATTATTAATCATACCGCTGAAGATGAAATGTATGTGAAGACAAAGGACAAGTTGCAGCAGTAAATCCTTGAGAAGAAGTATGAGGGATATAAATTGGAAGAAGATGAACTTCTTACCTATAAGAACATAATTTATATTCCAAATGTAGTAGACTTGAGGATAATTGTTATGGATGAAATCCATCAAGCTCCATATTCTAGTTGCCCGGGATATCAGAAAACAATTGGTACAACCAAAAAACAATATTTTTGTCTAGGAATGAAGAAGGACATTGCTGAGTATATTGCTAAATGCATGAAATGTCAGCAGGTGAAGGTTGAGCATCAACACCAAGCAGGTTTATTGCAACCTTTACCAATTCCAGAATGGAAATGGGAAGTTATTTCCATGGATTTTATTACAGGATTTCCAATGACTGTGAAACAACATGATTCCATCATGGTTGTGGTGGAAAAGTTGACAAATACATCACATTTTATACCGGTGAAGTCCACATATAAGGCTAATGCCATTGCAAAAACATTCATGAAGGATATTTTCAGATTGCATGGATTGCCTAAGGCAATAATTTCTGACATGGATACTAAGTTCACTTCTAATTTTTGGAAAATTATGTTTGCAGATTTGGGCACAAATTTGAACTTCAACACTGCCTACCATCCTCGGACTGATGGGAAAATAGAGAAAGTGAATCAGGTGCTTGAAGACATGCTTCGCATGTATGTTATGGAAAACCTGTCCAAGTGGGAGGATTATTTACAATTGGTAGAATTTTCCTATAACAATGGACATCAAGCACCATTGGGGATGAGTCCATATGGAGCTCTATTTGGAAGAAGGTGTAGGACAACAGTGACTTGGGATAATCCAGTGAACAAGATTGTGCTTGGTCCAAAATTGCTCAAGGAAATGGAGCAGGAGGTTGAAAATATCAGGAAGAACTTGAAAGCATCCCAATATAGATAGAAAATCTATGCAGATAAGCATAGAGTGCATAGAGAGTTAAGTGTTGGGGATCATGTTTACCTTAGAGTGAGGCCAAGGAGGATTTCCTTGAAGCTTGGAAGTTGTGCCAAGCGTCACCTAGATTTTGTGGGCCTTTTGAAGTGCTAGAAAGAATAGGGCCACTTTCATATAGACTTGCATTGCCTGCTAGCACTAGAGGTCATAATTTTTTTCATGTTTACTTACTTAAGAAATATGAACATGATCCTAACCATGTGATAAATTGGGATGTGATCCAAGTGGAACCTGAGGGAGAGTTCCATACCGATCCATTGTGCATCCTCGACAAGAAGGTCACAGTGCTCCAGAATCTAGTTGTTGTACAGGTAAAGGTGCATTAAAATCACTACGGTCCTGATGAGGCTACATGGGAGATGGAGGATGCCATGTGATTGGCACATCCATTTTTGTTCAATTTTGTAAAGCATCGAGGATAGTGTTAATGAAGGGGGAGGGGAATGTAACACCCCGGTTTTGACCCCATGGTATTAAAATTGTACATGATGTATATATTGTATTTAAATTATGGCAAGGAGGTCAAGGCCAAGGCCTGCCATTGATTTGGTGTTTTGTGTATCAGTGATCAGGGTTGATTCCAATGGGTATAGTGCTAAGTCTGACACATTACATTTGGAATTCATCATGTAAACATGCAATTTAATAAAATACCACAACTAGTTATGCACTACAACATAAGATATGGGGGCACGATTTCACAAGGAATAGGGAGGGGAGTTAGTCAAACTTTTGAGCTAATAGGGTGACACCAAATGTCAATGGGGGAACCCATAAACCCTCAGCTACCTTTTTGTCGTCTGTCCTCAATCATTCAATTCTTCCAGAAGAGCGGTTGAGGTAGTTAATGTCTTGGGAAGAGAAAGGCATGGAATTCGGTTTCATGACTGATCCTGTCTGCAGCCTACAGTCTGGGAAGTTGTGTTCTTGCTTTTGAAGTAAGTCATCGTGGGGATGCATATCCAGAATCTCATCCTTTTTTTCACCTAAACATTGTTGGTCATTCTAATCCATTATTGATTATTCAGATGTTTTTCATTATGCATTGTTCACTCTCTTGAGTCGTGGAGGGTTTTTTTTAGGGTGGAATCTTTGTTGTTCACCCCCTAGAGTCATGGAGCAGGTTGTTCTGCATCGTTCTACTATGTGCAAGTGAAACCCTATTTCCCCTGTGTTACAAAGGGGTATGCAAACTTGGTTGTATGTGTTACAGAATGGAGCCTTGTGTTGTTGTGTCTCCTTATGGTTTGTTCTTGTGTGTGCCCTAGTTTGGGTCCATACTATATGCAATACATAGGAGTAGAAGAGACACCGAATGGGATTGATAAACCTAGTGCGAAGAGGAACCTCACAAAAAGATAAGAGTGGTTGGTAAATATTCTATGCACACCTTGAAGAGCATTGGAAGGGAAGGCATAGCCTGAGGGACTATGTAGTAGAGAAGGGGATGCTTCCTTGTGTTGTGTGTGTTACTGGATAAATCTACTCAATCGGAATCAATCCAGATCTCCCTAGTCCAAGTAGATCTAGAACAAATCAAATACATAATACAATCTACTTCCCTAGATAAAATGGAAATGCAAAGTAACGTATAGATCACCTACCTAAAATATGCAGATCCTCTTCTCTCTTTGTTGATCCAAGCTCCAGAATATTCAAATCTACAGTTGCAAAACCTTGTAAAGCATGTGGAAACAAGCAAACAGCATATGCCTATCCAAACATATAATTTATCTAAGCTAACAGTTAAGGAAGAAATCTATAAACATTATTAACGCAATAACATTTATGGAAAGAGATATGTATTAATGTAATAAAGGATATACATAGAATTACAATGAGAAGGAACATCACAACCTAGCCTTAACACTGCAATCTTCCATCCAACAATCCAAGATGAAGCCTCCAAAGAAACATAGTAAGCCACCTAGAAATTTCACCTACATACAAGTAACATCGTCCTTCCTCCCTCCCAAATGGAGAGAGGGTTTAATTTATAAGGTTAAAGGGATAGAGCAGGTTGAGGATTATGAGGAAGACTCTAAGGGATTTTCCCTATAGGTTAGGAATCGAAATGCCACCTCACCTAAATGATAGGGATAGACATCCACCTCGTCCACCTTTGAGAAGGGTCTCGAATATTCATTTTTTCCCTCAAAACATGACCGACGCACTTTCCAAAAAGGGAAAAAGCGTCGTCAACGCTCCTAGCAGTGGGAGATAGAGCATCGGTGTCGGTGCACCTAAAATGGAGGGAAAATACACCTTCGACACTCCTAGCATGAAGGACAAGAGCGTCAACCTTCCTAAAGAGGGAAAAAAGCAGGAAAATCTCAATCTCAGTCAACTTTAGCAGAGAGAAAACTTAGGGATTAGGAAAAGGGTTAACATATGGATCAAGAGTACAAGATTTTAGTGTAACAGGGTGTGTAGTTATTATGGATGCCAATCCAGATAGATATTGTGGAGGTGTCCCTAGCTCTTGAATGAACCACTAGCTTAGCCATTCTTCCTTTCCACTACCTTAGCAGCTTGATAAACCCAACTATGAATGCTGGCTTGGATGAGTAGCCTGTGAAACCCAACAGTGAGATGGCTTGGTTGTGTAGCCTAATCAACCCATCTATTTTCTTGGTTGGTACTTAATGTGAATGTTGCCTTGACTATGTGCAGTCTAATAAACCCAACTATTTGCTGGCTTAGCTAAGTAGCCTAATAAACCCAACAATGTTCTGGCTTGTTTCTTGCAGCCGGATAAACCCAATTGTGTATTGGCTTGGCTGGACAGTTTGATAAAACAAACTGTAGGTTGGATTGACTGTGTTTGACATGATCAGGCTTTGTGTGAGTCTGTTGTTCCCTAGTTCCTTGTGGAAATCATGCCCAGCTCAAGGGTGGCATTGGTGTTGAGAGATTAATGAACACACTGGCCTATGGTTGGGTGGAATGTTGCAGCGACATAGCTAGTTGCAGGATAGCTTCATCTTCAAGATAAGTATTCTTTGTTGTGTTATTTCTGTAATGTATTTGTTTATGAATATATTGATTATTTTGAATTCTTATGAATGAATTAAGTAGAGTTACTGTTGATTAAAATGTCCCTGCATTTTCATTTGTTTATGCCTTGTATTTTCCACTACATTTGCTTATGATCATGGAGGCTAGAAGCCTAATTAAATGGTCAGAAATGCGACTATCTTGAGGTAATATGTGAGTTTCTGCACTCAGGGTGTCAGAACCCCAAATATTCTGAAAAATTTAAAATTTTGAAAATACAGATAATATCCAATAATGCAGTCAGCTAACTGTTTTAATTAGTTTTATGTTATTGATTTTATAATCTGAATTATCTACTTGATTATGTTTATCTTATAGAATAATTATTTTTCAGTTTAATGATTTATTTTTCTTTGCGACAACAAGGTTGAACTGTCTTGGTATTCTGGGGCTTACTTAGCTTTTGAGCTAACACAGAAAGTTTACCTAATCTCACATATTTACAAGTAAGAAAGATCTGGTGCTGCTTGTCAATAATCATAAAGCATGCAGATATATGTTCATTGCAAATAATAGCTCAGTAAAAGAATATATATTTTGTTTCAATTTCAAATGCTTTATGAGCTAAAACCATTATATTGTTATTCTTTTTAAAGATGCCATAGAAAAGAGATTCAGTCCTAACAATATTGGTGACAGTTGCTCTCTCTTTCTAGTTTGCAATTTATAATTTTTATTGCGAACTAACTTTTTAGATATTTATCAATGTTTACCAAAGTCATAATGTGTAAATGCCTTTACATATTTCTTTACACACGGGTTGAGGATGGCAGGGTTTTACGTTTAAGGGTTTACCTAAACTGTGTCCATAAGCAATTTACGTCACGCCAAAATTTGGTTAATTCTTGTGATAAGAAAGTAATGCACAATAGTTAATGAGTTTTTTGTACTATTATTCTAACTTTAAAGCTTTGAAGCTTAAAAGGATTATATCATCCTTGACATACTGCTACCGAATGGATTAAGTTAGTATTGAAGAACTAAGTTCTTTTACACATAACACATTTGGAAATATATTATCCAGTTATAGTTATTAAGATAATCATAATTTACCTATTGACAAGCCAGATAAATACTATAAGGCTTAACATTCTCATTTGCAAACCTAATAGTTTATAAATAAATACTCAAAGGGATAACGAGAATCAAGCTAGCAAGAAGGGTATCTTATCATAAATAAATTTTATGAATTTATTTTATAAAATATTAAAGTGGCAAAACCTTTGATAGAGTTATAATCGTTTGTTGAATGTATACCTTGTTTGCATAAGGTAATAGGTCGTAGAATTGTTCATGCCTTTGATAAGTTATAACCTAACCTTGATACTAAGGTTCTCTTTTTAACAATGCAGCGTGCATGCTTGGTTGAATTCGGGAGTAAAGAACTTTGTGGAACTTTCGAATCACCATATAATTGGAATAAAAATCATTTTGTTGATTTGTACACCGGAACTATATGGATTACCCATTGCATGGAAATTATTAAGAAGTATACGTGGAATCATCATGGCCAAGCATTACTAAGTTAAAAGGATAATGTGAACCCTATTCTTGTTATTTCCTCCATCGTTTTCGGGCCTCCATCCGCTCTGCTACTGTGTTTTTGACCGCCTAGTCGCTCTGCAACTAGTTTGCTGAATAGTCTCCCAACTTGCTTCTGGTCTCTTGCACCTCAAAATCTTGCCCTGAACACTGATAGAGAAGAGCTGTAACAAAATTGTTCACTGCTTGAACTGGGTTGGTTGTTTTCCTCCGGGGTTTAACCTTCACGACCTGCTCATTTCAGTGTTTATCAAACTGTAAAAGTCTCTTTCTTCTTTGGCCCGGTAGTGAGAGCCGTGGCTTCGCATCTTAAGATTTGTTTGGTCTTAGGGTTTCTTAGCAGAGTGAATAGTAGTGGCATCCCATGTTTTTATGTTTATGCGGCTTGTCGCTCCAACTCTTGGATGTCCCTGGTTGTTACTGCATTGGTAACCTCCCTCTTTCTTGTAATAGATGAAGGGTTTGTTTCTCCTTGCGTTGGTGGCGGCACTTCTGTTTGTGGGTGGTTATGTTACCTTGAAGCTTAGGTAAGAAATTTTATTTGCATCTCTGTTTCTTTACATCTCTATTAATATAAGTACAAAATCTTAACGATATCGTGGTTATTTTTATAGGTGATGGCCTTGTCCTTCTGCGCAGTTGGTGCAAAGCTGGGACAACCACTTGCTCACGGGTAAGCCTTGGATATCCCATGGCAGTTCGTCCTTGTTCAATTCCTTATGGGACATTTGATGGTTGGTCGTCTTGGCCTGTAAAGACCCTTGTGGTCTTGGTTTATCTGGGTTAACTTGGTTCGTTGCTTTTGTTGATGATAAACCCTTGCTTTATGCGGGGCTTCTGGCTTAGGCCGTGACCTGTAAATTTTGATTTTTGCTTATGGTTTGTGTATAAAATGTATAAAAGATGAAAGGCATGTTAAGCCGTACTCTATTAACCCTTGAAAGCGGAGAGGCATCAATATAGAACTTAATCTCACTTGTTTTGATACTTCTGTTGTAAATTTTGATACCTTAGGGTTTTACCCTAACTCAACGATATAAAGATATATTTACTGTTTTTTTTTTAAATTATCTTTTGATTACAATATAATACTATAATTTATTCTGTTATTTCTTATATTGTATAATGGGTTGTTAATCTTGGTTATTCGAGCATGTTTATGTTCTGTTAATTTATTTTCCTGCAAGCTATTACATTTGAATTTACTCTGTAAATTATTTTAATGTTACCTGTTTAGGATGACTGTATATTATTTTTATGTTATCTTACTTTAATTCACTCTATTCTAATAAAGTTTTAAATATTGTTTTATATTTGTTAACTTTCAAAAAAATAAGTAATTTAATGTTCTTAGATTTGTACTTATGTAACTGTATAGTTACATCTTTAAAGTACAAAGTTTATATTTACTTGATATTTATTATAATGTTATAAGAATGTTATTTTACTTATAAGCAAATATTGTTCCTATAATTATATACATTATCTTTATACTTAGTCTATTTATAAAGTATATAGATGAGAAAGTATTTTATTGTTATACTCTTATGTTTTCTATGCTAAATAATTTATAAAAATTCCTTCTGTATCTATATTACCCTATTTAAATTATAACATTAGAATTTATAAAATAAGGGAAATAACAAATTAATTGTGTTCCTTTCTCTAAATAAATAGTAGTGTTTGTTTAAATTCTTCAAGAGATAGGTTAGTAGCTGTAGAACTTGCGTAAGTTCATCTAGATAAGATGAATGAATTAATTTACATTATCAGTCATAAATGAAATCACCTAGCTAACAATCTTAAACCAACTAGTTTTATCTTTAGAATTAAATCAAGGCTTTTCATCCTTACTCTTAGTTTGGTTGCTACAATTATAGTAGTTATTTATCCTAAATAGGAAAAGAAATAAACTACAGAGCTGAAAAGGCATTTTATTTAATCCAATACTACACCTTTAAACTATTATCTTCTTTTCCTTTTGTTTCAAAATAGATATAAGGATTACGAAAGTGAATTATGTGAAGAAGACTGTTTCATCTACCAAAACATACTACTGTTAGTATAATGATATAAATTCCTTTCCTTTTCTAATATTCTGACATTCACAGTCCAGATCTAACACTATTCTATGTACAGATTAATATTTCTTCTGATAACAAATATCTTAATAAAAGAAAACATTCTAGTATTCAAGCTAACATCTTATTTTAAATTTACATCATACTTTATTCATTTAAATACACCACCTGTGCTAGAGTACAATCTGGATTACTCCAGATGGGGAAAAACACAGGTAGAATTTAATTTACTTTTCATCAAGAATAAATTCATTACTAAACAAGCTAAGATATTCTATCCTCTAAGTTTACATCATAACCTGAAAATGCATCATTCACTCACACACAGATATTAACATAGAAATTAGTAGATAGCAAAACATGTTCTTAAAGCTGGTCGACAACAGCAATGGGAGGTCGTTCCTCCCTACCAACTCTTGGAGAGCGCTCAAACAACAACTCCTCAGAACCACCGAGCCTGCTCTGGTCTCCCTGGCTGGAACTAGGTGAAAAAAATAACCAAGTACTAGTCCTGAGACTCAATACCAATCCTGAACCCGTCAGTCAAATCTCTCAGCTAAAAATCTATATTAGATCAAGTTCCTGTAGTTTATCCCTCAAAACACCTTCCTTACAGTTTCCCTTTTCCCAATGAATTCCTTGAAGTGCATTCCCCTTGAATGATTCTTCTCCTGGAAAATATGAGTAGCCTCAGCTCTCTACATTGGGCATTTTTATAATATTGCCTAGGTCTTTTTGGGTTAGTTGTCATTAATTGAGCCACCTGCTCTGATCCCACTTTCTTGGGGGATCATGACCCCAAATGTAGGGAAGTTTCCACCGGAAACATAGGAAGTGTTTGAGGATGTTGCCACTGGCAACATAGGAAGTGTTTGAGGATGTTGCCACTTGTCTTTTTTCTCTCCACCTAGTTCCTTCCACCAGTTTAACCAGTAACACTCTTATTAACATCTCTCCCAAGCTGTTGTATCCACTTTTATTTATTTTAAAAATAAAATATTCAGAATTACATTCCACATCTTTTGACTCTACTGAGTCATCAGTTCCAACTTAGCATTAAATTTAACATAATGTCTTGGGAATCAATTTAAAACAAATAACATTATTTTACATTGGGGCATGTGACACAAGGATCCTCCTGCAGGAGGCAAAAGTTGGGAGTCAGAAGGGGGGGAATTAGAGAAAAGAACAAGGCAAAATGTTGGTTTTCTGCACCTTGGAATCCTCCTGCAAAAAGAAGAGGTTGGAAGCGAAAAAAGAGCCGTAAATTCTAAGGTAAAAGTGTGTTTTTCAAACCCCGGAACCCACCTGCATTTTCTTATGATCATGGAGGCTAGAATCCTGGTTACAGGGTCAAAAATGTAGCTACCTTTAGATAAGATGTGATTTTATGCACTCCGCGATCCGCCTGCGGGAGGCAGAAATCAGGAGTCAGAAGGGGGGGGATTAGAGAAGAATAAGGAAGAATGTTTTTTTTTCGTACCCTGGAATCTGCCTATGGAAAGTAGAAGTCAGAAGCATAAAAGGAACTAGTAATTATAAGGTAAAAGTGCTTTTTTCGCACCCCAAAACCCGCCTGTGTAAGGCAGAAGGAAAGAGGTAGAAAATGGGAAAAAGGTTAGGGAAAAAATTTGTTTTTTCGATTTTCGAGGTCCGTAGTGGAAGGCAAAAAGTTGAAAGTCGGAAGGCAAAAAGTAGACAGACAAAGTGATAGTTTCGTAGGTTTTTTAATTTTCGAGGTCTGCAACAAAAGACGAAAAGGTGGAACTCAGAAGGCAGAAAGTCGAAAGACAAGTGATCATTTGTGGGTTTTCTAATTTCTGAGGTCCGCAATTGAAGGAGAAAGTCGAAAGGTGGAAATTCAAAAGACAAGATGATCGTTTCATGGATTTTCTGACTTCCTAGGTCTGCAGCGGAAGGCGAAAAGCTGAAATTATGAAGGCAGAAAGTCAAAAGACAAGGTGGTCGTTTCAGGGAGTTTTCGATTCCCGAAGTCCACAACGGGAGGAGGAAGGGTGGAATGCAGAAGGCAGAAAAGTCAGGTTTAGTGTGGAATGACCTTTCTGCTTACATAATGGATCTGTGAGATGCCGAATGACTATTACAATGATGTTTATGCTTAAGCTTGATTGTTAAGGGATGAACATGACCCTTGACTATGTTAAAAGGATAGTAAGAGAAGTTTTAAATTATTCTGCATAAAATTCAGGTGTATGGGAACCAAGTGCATGACATTGTTGTATATCAAAGCATAGCTATGTTCACGTTCCTCCCGTATATGCTAATGCAGATGGGAGGGGACGTGCCAGATTCTCTCTGAGGTTAATTGTGTGCCTAGATCATTAGCTTGTTTATAGAATTATTGTTTCCATCAAGAGTTTAGAATTCTAACATGATATCAGATCCTAGGATATCAAAGCTATGACATGGTATCAAAGCTATGACAGCTCATTAATTAATTGTCATGTTCATATTTGCATGTTTATTTTGCAGGCACAACTTTAGATGGATTCAAGAGTATTAGTTCCTCTTATTACTCCATCCACAAATTATTCATAGTGGAAATTGAAGATGATTTCATCTCTAAATAGACAAGGTGTCTATGATGTTTCTATTGGAGATGGTAAAGAGTCTTATGAATAGCTACATGATTGGATGAATGAATTTGATAGGGATTTTGGAGCTATGTGTCTGGCTATTTCTCCAATCATGCACTAACTTGTTGATTAAGCTGAATACCCCAAGGATATTTGGACACAATTGGATACATATTTGGGAAAACACAATAAGGATCATTCTAGCAATTTGGAGAGAGCATATATCACCTCAACGGTTTCTCTTTTTCAAGATGTATCAGCCTCTACATTATCTGATGAAGTTGTTTGTGATGAAGAAGTAACTCATACAGTTCATGTTGCTACCATTCTCTTTGATTCAAATTATTCATCTTTCTATCAAGAAAAAAATATTGAAGAGCTATATTTTTTTGTATCTCTTGAAGTTGAAGACCTTAATTAATGTTCTTATGATGTTAATGATGAAGAAGAAGTGACTAATGGAGATACCATTTCCATTATTAATGATTCTCTCACACATTCAGTGTTCTCTATGTATTCTATCATGAATTATGAGATCCATATGCCAGACCTTTCACACCTTGTGGATACCTCTCTCCTTGATGGTTCACAACTTAGTGTCTTCCTGGATGCTTTCTTAGCTAGATGAAGTCCTATTTGTGTCATACCACTGACCATACTTGATCCCACGTGCTTCTGTAAATCCTCCTTTGTTCTTGGCACTCATTCTTAGAGCCTCCTTGAATATTTTGAACACCACTCTCTTTCCTCCTTACATACTTATACCACAGAGGATTCTTTATCAGTTTATTCTCTAGAAGATGATTTATTTTCTTCTCATGAGTATACTGGTGTGCTAGTATGTGTTCCTTTGGATACGTTGGAAGCTACATCAATCTATGGAGTCTCTGCATTCACACTCCCTGATCCCAAGCCTTCTCCTTTTTCCTACATGATTAGTTGCACACCTCCTCTCAGTGTAAATGAAGTTGGATATATTATGCATTCTCTTGGACACTTATTTCACCTATCTGGAGCTGATTTCATTTCTACTAATTCAAAGTTCAAGTAATCACATCATCTTGGAGCTGATTACAACTCTCAAGAACTTTTAGTCCTGCTTACACATCATTGGATCTCAATTGTTCTACATGGTCCCAATTTTTATCCTGCAGTTGTTCTTGATCCAGGTGAGCATATTTTTCTTCTTTCAAAGAGTAATATTCCTCCAGACATCAGCATTTAGTTTGGAGCAGCATCAACAACAGTTAAACATTTTTGGTTTACCTTTCATGTCATTTCTTGAGGGATTATTTTCCCCATATGGTTTTTCCTCTTTTCTCAGTTCTTTGGACAAGATAAATTGTAAAAGTGTGTCGATAGCCTTGTTGCTAGGCCCTACATGCATCTATACCTCTGATTATTTCAGATATCCCAATAATAAATTCATAGTTAAGGGGGGGTGTCGGAATATTATAAACCCACTAAATACTTAGGAAATTAAATATTAATCATTTATGGTTAATATCCTATCCACTAGCCTAGATAGTTGGGATCCAGTTTCACCACTCAGTCAATACTTGCCATATATACCCAAGGAGTGCCTTTAAACTAATTTTGGTTAGATCCTTCCCACTTTATTGACTACCCATATTAGTAACTGTGCCTTCCTACAAATTCTTCCTTGATATCGCTTTATTCATGCTTTTTCATTGGATAAGGTAAAGCTAGTCAACTAGGAAACTACTATCTTTTGTGGCCAGCTCATCCTCCATGATTTTCTCTCCATATTCCATGATTAGAAATATTTTATATTACACATCATCACTCACTCATGCCTTAGATAATTTAGGAGATATTAGTTTGATTAGGAAATTGCTTTAGTCACCTATGGGGGTTTATCATATTTAGCAAGCCTGCTTTATGAGCTAGCATAAGTTGTCTCCTAGAAAATCTATTTTCCTTTATAAGGATGTATTACCTATGTAATAATATCAATCATCATTCATTGATCATTGCTAAAGTGTGTTCATGATTCTTGTTCTCTCCTTGTGCTAATTCTTTGCAATTCTTTGTGAGGTTAATTATGTGCATAGATCCTTAGCTTGTTTATATAATTCTTGTTTCCACCAAGGCTTTAGAATTATCACAATTAGGAATAATTTAAAGGCATCCCAAGACATGAATAATAGTTATGTAGGTTTGAAAAGGGTGCACAAGGAATTTAAAGTTGGGGATCATGTTTATTTAAGAGTGAAGCCAAGGAAAAGTTCCCTAAAGTTGGAGAGTTGTGCTAAGTTGGCACCGAGATATTGTGGGCTATTCGAAGTCCTTATTAGGATAGGACCAGTTGCATATAGGATTGCATTTCTTGCTAACATGAGAGATCATAATGTTTTCCATGTTTCTTTTCCTAAGAAGTATGTACATGATCCTAATCACATAATTTATTGGAATGTGATACAAGTAGAACTCGGGGGAGAGTTCTAAGTGGATCCTGTGCACATCCTCAACAAGAAGGTGACATTGCTTCAGAACCAAACCATCGGGAAAGTAAAGGTGCAATGGAAAAACCTTGGTACCGATGAGTCTACATGGGAGTTAGAGGATGCCATGAAAGAGGCATACCCATTTTTGTTGAAGTTTTGAGAACACCAAGGACATTGTTATCCTAAGCGAGAGGGGAAAGTAATACCCCCATTTTTACCCCTAGAATTTATTGGATTTACATGTAAAAATTATGTATATGCATTGTATGATTCCCAGTGAGGATATCAAGGCCAAATCCCCACTAGTGAATGCTCGAGTTTAAAGGAAATTATTTTATATTTTGATAGCCATGTGCTAGTAAGCCATGGAAAATTGTAGAAATCATGTAAATATTTATATTTCAATAAAAATACCAAGAGCTGGTTGTGTAAGCAACTAAAATGAGGGGGACATGTGTGTCCACTAGAGAGAGGTGAGAGGGTTATGGGATTGAAACCTGTGTTTCCAATTTTCACCTTGAGTATGCATATTAACTATCCATGTTTCCATTTATTTCTATTGTAAGGAAGTAGTTGTGGAAATAAACTCATAAAATTAAAGGAGCATGGGAAACCGAAAAAATTTGCATGGCAGGTTATGGCCTCAGTTTACTTGACCCATAAGTCATTTTAATCATGGAAATTAATTTTTTCATCCTCCCCAATCCATTGTTGAACAACCAAAGAGAAATTATGAGCATGCCATGCATTCCAACAATGATAATTGTAGAAATCACAACTTGGAAAGAACCCACATTTTGAAGTTCCTAAAACACCCATAATTTCATGCAAGGAGTAAAATACAGTGGGGGATCCATAGATACAAACCTTGGGATGAATTTGAGAGTGTTAATGATCCAAATATCTGTGGAAAAACCTAGATTTGGAAGCCTAAAAGTCAAATTTCGTGTTTGACAGTCATATTCCCAAAAATTGGAAAATCCAATCGTGGAATGAAGCGGGGGTGAGATTAGGGGTTGGAATTTTTTGATAAACCTAGTGAAGGAAAGACTCTTAGAGGATTTAATAGCTTGGACCTTTCTATTCCCACACTGAAGAGAACTGGAGGGAAGGGGCGCTTGAGGGATTGTGTAGCAGAGAGGGGGACCTTCCTTGTGTTGGGTGTGGTAGGTAATGTGGGTGACAAGAATGTTTGAAGTCAAATAAATATGCATGTAGCTTTGTGGTTGAGCTCACTGTCTTAGAAACCTCCTTCCATGTCTCCCTACTTTCTTGAGAAACCGAGTTGTGTGCTGGATCAACATGAGTTCTTGTACCTATGGATGTGAGTGATCCTGAGTAGTTTCTCCTTAGTAGATACACAACCTAGCTTAGGGGTTGTATTTTAGACAAAATAATATAGGTTGGAAAAATACTTACGATTGGGTGGAATGTTGCAGCGACATAGCCAGTTGCTTGGATAAGTTTAGTTAAAGATAAGTGTTTAATGCTATCTTTGTTTATGCTTAATTTATGTGTTAAGAATGAGTGTTAGTTCTATTAAATTGAATGGACATACCCAACATGAATTGTTCAGTTGGATTCCTATAAATAGCATAAAAAATAGTTTTGTTTTTATGCATGGTTTATTTGTTATGTCTGTGATGAACATGCTGGTAATAACATGTTATGTGTTTGCATTAACAATGTTAATTCCATTGTATACACTTAATATGAATTGCACATGCATTTAGTTGTTAATAAATTTTATAATATGGCCACGGGGACGAGATTATAACATGCCCCTACATCACTCATGTCTCCCTCTATGGTCGGTTTGATGGGAGGGGACTTGGCACTTGGAATATAAACAATGATGTTATATTATTTAAAAACTGAATGTATTTTAGGTTAGGTTATCTCTTTATTGCACAAGATAATCAACATGGATATTTTCCTCTCCCTTAGCTAGTCACATGGGATTCTACAAAACTCATTGAAATGTGTATTCAAATATTTATTGGCTATAACCAATACAACAAAACCCTGTGATTAGCATCACTTTTATATTCCTTTCTAGCATCCACTATCAATTTTAGTGTATTTTTCATCATTTTTTTGAACAAAGTGGACGCTTTTCCATGGGATGGCACTTTTAATGGAATTATTTGTGTCCCTTTTTAAAATCTAGCGCTATTTTGGACGCTAATTATCATCCCACTTAGCGTCCCAATTAGCATCCCAAGTAGCATCCCAATTAGCATCTCGTTTTAAAAGTTGGCACTATTGTGGACACTAATTAGCATCCCAATTAACGTCCCAATTAGCATCCCAATTAGCATCACAATTATCATCCCAATTAGAATCCCAATTAATGTCCCAATCAGCATCCAACAAAACATCCCATATAATTCCCAAAATAGCCTCCAAAAAAACGTCCTGAATAGCATATCACCATATATTAATCCAGGGTTAGCAACAAGAATTGTGCCATGAACTTCGGCAGGAAAAACATCCAACATAGCATGAAGTATAGAGCCAATAATTGTGCCTAGAAAACATCCAACATAGCACCAGGTATAGAGTGAGGTATAGGGCCTGGAATAATGCCAGAAATTTTGAAAGGAACCACGCTAGGAATTGCACTAGGTTTAGAGCTAGGAATTGTGTTCAGAAAATGACCAACACAACACCAGATATATTAATGTCAATGTAAATTATCATGATTCATGTGATAGTACTTTTGGATCTTGATTTATCATAGTGGAACCTAAATGATCACAAACATGGCACTTTTGGATCTTGAATATTAATCCTAATGAGGGGTAAATTATATTAATGTCACCTAAATTTCTTTAATGGAATTTGAGTGTCCCAAACAACATTTGATATACCCTAATGGTATATGGTTGGCCCCAACAACATGACAATGATGCATTACGATAATTATGATGGAGCATATGGATATGATATGATAAGTATAAGACTATATCATCCATTCTTGTGAGGTAGTAGGGATCCTTGCTCATTATTATCACAATTATATTGATGATGACATTGATGATGACTACGTGGATGACAATGATGTTGATTTATAGTATGATGATGATGATGATGTGGATTTCATTGATGATTACACATGTGGTATCACTTTTGGATCCTAATTGATTCTAATTGATTCTAATGGCACCTAAATGTCTATAACTACATCTAAACTACCCTATTATCATCGAAATGACTGTAATGACATATAAATGACCTTAAAAATTACATGACATGAATCCTAATGGCGACAATTTGGCACCAATAATTAAAGAATTGCATATGGAGTTATGCTAGCAGCTGGAAGCCTTCAAGATTATGCTTGCATTAAAAAAATTCAAAAATTGGAAGTTCTATCAGTGGCCGGGATAGCTGGTGTCACCGATGAGTTTGTTAGTGAACTGCTCGCTTATCTAGGTTGTGACTTGAAAGAGATTTCTCTATTTGGATATGGGTAATTGGTTCAATTTCTTTAGTGTTTTAAATTAGTTAAGTTCAAATAACCTGGATAGTGGAATATCTTCCAGAGAACATATCGTGATTACATTAGTTTGATACATATGTTATTGAGGGTGTTTGTTGATCACTAGATAATTGCAATGTAGAAAGTTGACTGATGGTGCCCTAGAAGCAATAGGTGTTATGTGTTGTGCACCGAATGCTCTCATCCTGGACAACCTTTATCTCTTCAATGACACAACACTTGTCCACCTTGAAAATGGATCCACATCACTTCAAATCTCATCATTAAAAATATGTTCATTTAGGTTAGTGAATGGTGCATAACTATTTCTAAAGGGTGTGAAGTAAATTGTTGCAAGCAACATTCCTGTTGAAAGTTTTTTATAATGCTTCTTATGCATGTTATTATGATTTTTTTTAGTCTGGATTTTAAACTAAACTTTATAAACCATATCCTGCTGATGCTTATATAAATCTTACCAGTGCTAGAACAACCCTTATTTGTTGATGACTTTGATGCAAGAAGCATCCAATACCAAGCAGATATACTATACTTTTGCAACTGAAACTCTTTGTTAGATGCATTTTTTTTCCTTTTTTTGGTATTTAGCTTGAAAATGTCTAAACCACTTCTGGGATATAACATATCATGTATTTAGCAATACCATTTGGTTTCTTTCTGATCAACTTTGGGATATAAATGTATTTTTTAAATTCTCTTTCTTATTCCCTTGGTCCCATCAACTAGGTTTAAAAGAATATTTTTTTATCGAGATGACAACAATATATATGCTTAGTATTTTTATTTTTTGTTTCCTTGGATGATTAATAACAAACTTTAAGTATAAATTTATATATTCAACATCTACATCCAAGATTTTGGTGGTTAATTTAGTTTGGTATAAAGAAAATTGGCATTTCCTAGGTATTGTCTGTAATGCAACCTTGTGTTTTTTTCCAATGGTAACTTTGCAGGGAAATCTGTTATGCTTCCCAACATTCCTTGATGGAATTCCTAATAAACCCATTGGTGTAGATTAGTGCACCTCACCCAGGATGATTCAAACCAAGCACCTGCTGGCATTAGCACTAGCCATGGAATACTAATAATGGTTCCATAATCTTTAACATACCATCTTTTTTTTGTTTGGAACTCATCTCATTATATACATGTCACTTGGTGAGTCATGTGGGTTTTCAAAAAACTCATAGGAATGTCTCTTGAACTTTTGTTGGTTGATAATGGCACTTGGTATTGAGTAATTTACAAAAGAATGTGATATTTTCCAAAACAATAAGGCATAAAATGTTCCTCATCTTAGTATTCTCCAACATAATGTCACTGCAAATTTAATGAACGTAAATCATACATATTAAGTGTGTGTTGGTGTATAATAAATAGGCTAAGTCTCAAAGAGTTGTGTTCTATCATACCTTGTGACCATTCAATGGTATTTAAAATGTCACAAGTATTTGTATCAATCATCACATTCAATATCATCATTATATTTTTATCCTTATGGGATCTCACCTATATCTTATTTAACCAGATATTTATGGTTATGAAATTTTTTATTTGGAACTACTAACCATAAGTGAGAAGAGGTGTCTATGGAATTAATCACTATTTTGTTACTCTTAGAAGGTAAATATTCTCTCCTTGTGGAGATTAACTATTTATCTTGCGAAAATGTGCAATTAAGGGCATACATATCTCAATGAACATAGTTTTCAGGTTTATAACTTTTTCCAACTGAATGCTTCCTCCTAATTTTTCTACCCATTCCCTAGAGAGAAACATACCCCTTGGATCTGGTAGATCAATGACAACTATCCATAAAAAATCTAGCATCCAAGTATGCAGCAAGTCTTACCTGTATGTCTTTGATCAATACATGGACTTTGATTTTCCTTGAGTCCGTAGCACACATACTTTGATAATGAATGGATATTTGTGGACCAATATTATTGATAACATCGAGGGGCATTAAATTGTTTGAGGCTACTAAGTCAAACATATAATTATGCAGCAACCCAATATTTTCATGCCCAACGAAGGAAGGAAGTCAAAAAGGTTGTATAAACCCACATCTTCCTTTAATGTGCTTGAGGTAATTAATCTGATATTCGTTAAGGAAAAAGATAGTATGATGCACATAATTAAAAGCAAGTAAGAAATATATGGCTGGTCATAGTGCCGACCCAACCAAGCACAAACATATAATAAGGTAGGAAGTAGTAAATTAAATAGGGAAATTCTTAGGCACGATCTCTGAAGTGATGACATTATTTAATTAATCCAAGAAGGTAGGAAGATCTGAATATCCCATGAGTTGAAAAAACTAGATCATTGACCAACAATGTAACATAGAATGAAGAATGAGTACCGTTCCCTCCTCCTTGGTTCACACCTTGACACAAGTTGACACAACCGACATCTCCTTGGTCTCTTTCAACTCTAGTGTCTTTTTTATTCAAACTCTTTGGACCGGGATTTGATAAGTTCAATGAGGGGTACCTGCACTTTTTCCTTAGATATTTCAATAGCCAAATCAGTATTGAGAACATCACTAATCAATATACCTTGGGCTTGCTTAACATGCTATTTTGGCTGTTGATTTGCCAATGCCTACAAACATAAGTATTCAATGAAGAATTGGTCCACATTGAAGATGGAAGATCAATCCACATGTGTGATTTCATGCCAAAAATAGACTCAAGGCTAGCATACATCATTAGTAACCTACATGATGTGGTCTTCAAGGTTTAACCACTTCTAAATAAGCATGAATATGGCTAAGAACACAAAGGAAGTGGTTAAGATATTAATTGATATCCACCAATCCACACAAGCTCCATAGTGTGCTACATCAAGAGGTTTTAGGACAATAAATTTGCTTAAAAGAGTCATTTATGTATGGCACCTACTTACTCATAAATACATTACTAGTGTCCTTCCTTATACTATGAGTTATTTCGACCTAGAGTTTAAGAGTGAACGTACATTTTATTCAACCGTGACCATTACTAGGAGTAGGTTGACGCCACACAAGATTAAACCTAAGGCATCGTCAATGCGGGAAACCCTCTAAAAGGAATTATCTAATATGGACTATATGTTGACACTTACATTATTGATACAAACAATTAATAGGCTAGCTCCTCCTTAGATACTTGTCATAGAAAAACAATTTTAGCTTGATATGTTTCTTGATTTACTCTCCTTCACATTATAAGTTTCTTCTTAGTATAACCTAATGTCTATGTTTTTGTGTTTTTTAACCTTGTGCTTGTCTATTTTGTTTTCATTTTATCTCGTTTTAAAATTTTCTAACAATTAATTTTAAAATATATAAATCTCATAGCATTATATTTATGTTAAATATATAAATTACCTTTTTATACTAAAGATTTAAAAAATATATAAATATCATTGAAATAGTTAACTACTATTTTAAATTTATATTTAAATATTTAAATACAATTTATATTTATATTTAATAATTATATTTTTAATTAATATAATTGTATGTTTTTTTTTTGTTTTTTTTTGTTTTTTTTTGTATTTGGAGTAATCGGCAACTAGCCAGTTTCGTACTTGCGTGACACGGGGTTGATTCCAACCGCTACCACTATAAACTCCAGGAGAATACGATGACCCCCACAATGCATCTCAGGCTGTAACGAGGTTTGAACCCTTGACTTGCTTAATAGCCCATACACCTTAACGAGTGCACGGTTGCCAATTGATCTACACCTCGGGGGGTATATTTTTAATTAATATAATTGTATGTTACTTTCTTATAATTTTTTTGATATTTTATGTTTCTTACCTTAAAAAAAAAAGAAAAAAAGCAAACAGCCTAAACCAATGAACCAATCACTCTTAAGGCTTGCATTTATTTCAAAATTCAAAATTTATTAATTTTTCCGTGAGTTTTCCCGCCTATATCTAGAAAGAAGAAGAGGATCACTGCTATACCCAGAAAGATGTTTTTCCCCAAATTTTCTAGCCTATCACCTAGAAAGAAGAAGATTACAATGAAGAGATCCACGACAAAGAAGAATTATTTTTCTTCCTTCTTGCTACTAACCCACAAGTTAGGTTTTTGATCGATCGTGTTATTGTTGAGTGGCTCAGGAAAGTTGAAATCTCAAATTCCATTTTCTAGAATCACAAATCTGCAGTAGGTGAAAGCGTCAAAGTTGCAAGAACTAGGGGCCTAGCCAAAGTTACCAAGGCCACCATCTCCATTGTCTTCGATTAAGTTGGAAAGAAGTCACAGCCTTATCAGCTACGAGGACTGTAGTCAAATCACCATCATTAGACAGGTGTTTTCACTTGAAAACCTAAAATCTCTATGATTCCAAAATCTCCCAAGCTTTTATTTCCTGTGGAAAGAGATGTATTATTACTATCAATCCAAAAATCATGGTTAAACAGTTTCTGAAAGAGTGTTTGACTATGGACCATGGGGATTGTTAAGCCACCACGCACTGCTATCTACGTCCTGCTCTTTGGGATTGAATTCATTTGTATAAAACACACCTTTGTAAGCTCCTTTGCTAGGTTCTTCACCCAACCCCACAAAGACACCCTCGTAATCAAGGTTACTAGCACTTAGCAGCTTACAGTAAGGGCCCTAATTAATTTTATTTTTTTTGCTTTTATTTAAGTCAGTACGCGCACTCAGGCCTACCTTCCCAGTACATGCACTCAGGTAAGTAAATAAGTAAGCGGGAATAGATGAAATATCAAAAATACTAAACATGTTTTTAGTATCGGCCCTTTTACTGCAGCAACTTGATTGGACCGTGCGCTTGCCACTAGTAAACTACACTTCATGCATATATTTATGCTTGTATAAATCCATGAACAACTCCCAATTGTGAAGTCACGGTCCACTATAGGCGTGAGCTTCACTCCTTCTTTGTTCAGATTATTTAGGAAGCACCTCCCCCCTCTCTACTAACTTTATTGGACTTGGTTGGTTAGGTGGGCATACAACTTTCACAGGCTTCAATAAAAAAAACACTTTATTTAGCTAGGAATATAGTCGTTGTTGATATAAATATGATGGGTGCACAAATTTGGGTGGATATCCTTTATGTATGTGCTCAGCCATGACATGTAAAGACTAATTCATCTTTTAGCAGCAGTTGATACCTCTTATGACTACTTTTCCCATTCCCACTTGGTGGCTCTTTCAAATGATTTCCTCTAACTGGAACGAACCCCTTTTACATTTACTTCAGACCGAGAGATAGAGTGCCCAATAGTGATATTGTTGGGGCTTGGAAAGATATGATTGATTAATAATGAAGACATCAATTATTGCCAATAGTAGATTCTTTGATCACACTTTCTGGAGTAAGTAATCTCGGGTGACATAAACAAACAAGGGAGGGGGTATATTATCAATAGAAATAGCCACAGGTTGTAAATGATAGATAGAGGTTTATGATTTGTTGCTTCTCGATATATGTCCCTAGAATAAGTGGTTTATTCAAATGTATAACGATGGAGTGTTTGACCATGGACCATGTGTTTGGCATTGAGTTGCAGGTATTCAAGGGTTACTATTCCTAGCTGAGACTGATTTTGGATTTAGAAAACTGAATGTTGTCAAGGAATTTGTATAAGAGAAAAGTCTGATCTTGCTTTGGGATATTTTATAAGAGAAAAGTATGATCTTGATTTGGGATATTGTTCCAGGTACTATCCTTTCATATATATGTATATATGCAAGATAATCCATATAATAAAATCTCTACTATTCATTGTATATGAATTTACTGTTTTTCAACCAGATATCAATATCCTGCATGATATTCAACATGGATTCAAGTATTGGTATGTTGTGTTATATAAGTTTTAATATACCATGCACCAAAGAAAATGATTTATTTATTTATTTTTATTTTAATGGATGTAGTGCCGAAGAAAATGATATTTTGTTTTATAAATATAATGGTTGATTTATTGAATGTAATTTGTCTTCTTCATCAGTTGTTTTCAAAATGAACAGAAAATCTATATGGTTTGATTATGTGCTCAAATATGTTTTCTTGGTGATTTCAATGCATTTTTGTGCAATCCTTGATGATCTTGGTGCTGCTACCTCTACTTGCTTTGGTGCACCTACTCGACTGCTTTTCCCTCTATGCCTCTTCTCGATAAGAAACAACTACTGTTGTAGCTTTTACTGCTCATGCTAGATCGACTGCTTAAGAACTTGGAACTACTAGTTGTGCCTTTGCTTTTATATACCATACTACTACTTTATCAACATATGAATCTACTGCTGTGCTTGGCTATGCTATTGGTTCAATGGGTTAAACTGTTGAGTAAACAACTCCATCATGATCATGAGGGTCAGAATCTTCATCTAAATAATCTTCATGTTTATCTATCTAATACAAATCACAATATCTATCTTGATTATCAGAATCTTAAGCATATATAGATTTTTAGACTTTTGGTACATAAGTAGTGTGTGGAGACTTTTAGACATGAAATGCTTGCTTGGCCTAGAAATTTTTAGAGAAATTATGAGAATTGTTAAGATTTTTCTTTGAAGGAAAATTTCAATTTGTGTAATCCCGAGCCTTTCTCTATTACTGATGCGTATTTATGGAACTGAGGAATAATAAAGAAGTTTCTGAACCTTTACTATTCCAATCAAACTCTAGCCTACTCCACTGTATATAGAATCAAAGGTGAAGGTTCCATTTCCTGAATCCAGGTGTACACATCCAAGTCCTGTGGATTCAGTTGATCGAGTAGATTTAGTAGCTTTCCCATCAATGTAATCATCCTTCCTTGTTCCTATGGTATGCATATGTGTCAGCTAATAATCCATCCGACAGCTCTGGTAAAGGTAGACTCTCTTGTCTTGGCTACTCGATTATCCCATAGTAGCATGGAGAAGTCCTCAGCTACTCGATCATCCATCTCAGAAGCTTTGTATATTTTTTATAAGAGGGTGTTCGGGAGGGATCAGTACGGACTTATGCCTGATTAAGATTTGGAATCATGAGATCTCACAATATTTTCGGTGATTGTTAACTATGGATATGAAATCAAACATGGTGGATATATGCTCTAAGATCCTGGTTAACATAAAACCATCACATTCTAAACTTCGAAATCGAACTGATATTGAATCAAAGACGCCTAGCCCTGGGACTGCCAAATGTTATGGATCTATTCTTTCAGTTTTTTTATTATAAAAACCTTATATTAGAAAGAAACTCGAACCTAACCCAATAATTTCCAAATTGCAACAACAGAGATTTTCCAAAATTCTTCCAAATGTTATGGATTTAACTCGAACCTAACCCAGTAATTTCCAAATCGTAGCGAAAACAGAGATTTTTCATTGAACTATCCTTAGGTCTAGCTTTCCTTCACAACTACTATGGAAGGGGTCGATTCTTCTTTCTCCCACTTGAACCCACCCTCGTATTCAGGTTGGATTGAATCCCTGCCCAGCCAGTAGGATTTTACTTTCTTTATCTTCCAGGGCCAGCGGAAAAAAATGTTAGGCCAGCTAAAGCTGAAACCTCCTTGTCTATCAGATGCTCACTTAGACCAGAATGAAAGCATGCTCGAGCAACTACTATGGAACAATACTTAGGGCTACGGTAACAAAGCTATTATTTTTTAAAATATGCCCAGAAAATATATGCTTTATTTGCAAGATGAAACACCAGTTTATAAGATACTCAATGCACTAGGAATACGTTCAAAAAACTCATGTAGGACAGATCTTTGAATGTTTGCTCGGTTTAGCTGGGAATCTAAATAATAAAATTATAGAATAACATTTTTTTTATGAAAGATACAAGCGAAAAGCTTCAATAAAACTAACGTTTTCTTAGCTCTATAAGGCTAATGAGAAAACAACTAATCCACTGTTATTTAAATCTGATCATCCTAGAAAAAAGAGGTTAATTGATGGTGTATCACTTACTTTACCAAAGGGAGGGCAAGGAAGAACGTGAGATATATTTGCAAAACCTGTTACAATAGGAAAAGCTTTTATGTAAAATTAATTCATCAAGTAAATAAGAAAATACATTCAAGTTTTAGTAGATCTTATGCACTTGTTACAAAATAACCTTTTATAGGAAGATATTGGTTGTCAAAATATAAGAAAACACACAGAAAAGAAATAGCTGGAAGATTAAAGGTTGGAAAGGATGCAACTAGAATTGAATTTAAGAAAAGAAACAACAATTGTAAAGGACACAACTATCATTGAATTTTTCTCTCTCTGCTTGCTGGTCTGTTTGTGGCGTACAGACTATGCATTTGACCAATGCAATGCAATCAGAATCTGGCAGCAGTGACCCTGACCTTACATAGAGAGGGCAATTCAGGGGAAGAGAAGTTCAAATTTTAAACTATAATATGAACAGAGTCTTTTCAGCTTTTCCATACCAGTATAAATCCATGCTAAATTAATATTTCTATTGCATATAGAACTTGTTTTTTATAATTCCAAATCAAAATTATTTGAGCAAACATAGATTGTTTTCATTATTTTATTAAATCAGTTGGTTCTTACCTAAAAGAAATTTTGTTTCAAAAAGAAGATAGGAAATTTATATTTTAATTTTTTGAGAACCTAATTGAAATTTTATTTCAAGAAAAAGACAAGGGATTACAGTGTTTTCAGCTTTTCTATACCAATATAAATCCATGCTAAATTAAGATTTTTCCTACATATAGAACTTGTTTTTTATAATTCCAAATCAAAATTATTCAAGCAAACATAGATTGTTTTTATTATTTTATTAAAATTGTTGGTTCTTACCTAAAATAATTTTTTCTTTGACCAAGAATTTATATTTTATTTTTTTCAGAACCTAATTCAAATTTTGTTTCAAGAAAAAGACAAGGGATTTATATTTTAATTTTTTCAAGGATAATAATAAATGATACTTAAAACCTTAAAGTATAATTGATGGTATTTGGATATCCGTTATTTTATAAATGTATTTTTATAAATGAAAAAGACTGTACCTAACTAAGTTATAATGGGATACTAGGGCTAACAATAAGCTTCATTATTTTCAAGTAGAAAGAGAAGACCACCCTTCATGTGCCCAGGTGAGCTACAATATGTGAGTAGAAGGGGTTGGCTTCTGCATCCATTAGGTCATGAAAATTAAGCAACAAGTTACTAATGGACATCCTGACTATATACTATCAATATTTAATATGAATATTGACTTGGTATATTAAAAATTTGAAACAAAATATTTTCTTTACATGTCAACCTTATTTGGCCATTCAATGATCTTCAATACATGAGATTATAAGAGGACCCATGTGCATGTTCGACGTGAAAAAAGGTGTCGCTTGTGCAAATTATTATTTGCAGAAATTTTGATGTCTCACATAGTTCAAGTTTCAATCTCAAAGGTATAGTCTCTCCACGTCCAGGCCAAGTCTTAGTTTCAAAGGTATTTGCTTACAAATTTCAATAGGAATAATGCCATCAACCCACTAGAGATATACACCTTCAAGAAGAACTGCAGATCAAAATACTTGGGGTGCCACTGTTGACTTTCAAAGCCCTTGTCTTTGATTTCCATTGCAATGGACTTAAACTATTTTAAAAATATCTATGAAAATTATTGAAAATATTCCATGGGTTTGAATCTTATGTGATGAAATTTTAAGTTGCCTCACTCTACACCTTGACACCTTCTTTATGCCTTGAGAATGACATGATTGTGTTCCTCACTTTACACCAACTCTTCATGGAAATCCTTGTTCAACGATGAATTTGCATAATAGAAATAGTATTTTTCAGGCCAAAATGATAAGACAATATGGCCATGTTCTAGACCTTGCAACAAGGTCATCAACAGTCACATGTATAAAATCAATATCTCCTCACCCTTTGAAATTTTCTATCTTTTCTCTTGTAACTTCCATCCCTTTTTCATATGATGTAGAGGTAAGGCTGATTGCTGTTAAATTTTTAACATGGATTCAATTTAATAGCAGTAACGGTCCTTTTTAACTTTAGCAGACTTCAAGACATATAAATCTGAGATTGTAGCAGTAGTAAAGTAGATAGTAGCTAATCAATAGTAGAAGCAAGAACACAAATATTTTTACGGGGAAACCTTTCAAGGAATAAAACCCTAAATAATAAATAATTCTTCTTCTAAATGAGTTGACTGAGTTTGTACATGAGAAGATAATGAGTAGAATTTTACATGACTATTAAGTTTCCTCTAGGGAACACACACGAAGAGAAAAAAACCCATAGAAGATGACTATCTTGAACAAGTGAGCTACTGCCACTGTTCTAAACCCAAAACTAAGGTTTCCATTGACCAAGGAAAAGCATGTCGTTGACCAGATTGAGTGGGTTGTTGATTGTTTGAAGCTTACAGGATTGTGTTGTTTGACTGCTTGAATTCCCAGCAGATTCAATGGCTGAGTATTATTCCTTAGAAGGGTGTAGCTCGATGGGACAGGCTATAAACAGAGCTTGAATTCTTTCAGAAGGCCCTAGATAGGGCTCGACAACTATACTAATCTTGTTGCTTAAATGATCTAGGTTTAAGATGGATCTATATTAATTTTTTTTGTTTTTTGTTTTTTGGGTGATTGTAATTAATAAATGGTCATCTCTTATTGTAACTAATACATAATTTACTCTTTAGGGCCTTTCAGTGCCATACCTACTTCTGCAAAGAGACCAACTTGTTGCTTGATGAAGAAACCTGTTCCTAAAGTGAGGACCTCCAAGATGGTCTGCTACAGTTTTTAAACTCTCCATTCCATTTTTTAATACCATGGACATAGTAATTTGATATGAAATTTGTTGAAAGGAAAGCCAACTAATACAAATGTATAAATCGTTGTTGACAACCTGAACATGATTTTTATCAAATTCCCTTAAGATCCATTATTCATACGTATGAAGTATTGTTTTGATGATAACATTGTTTAGAATACACCCAAAAGTACTTTTATTGCTATTCAAATTGCCCCAAATCTCTATTTTCAGGCATCCACTGTGCTTTGAGATACTCCAAGAAAGCACTATAAAATCTCTCATCCAAGATATTTGACACATTAAATGCACATGTGTATTGTTGTTTGTTGCAAAAGGATGCCCTAGAATAGGTTTGCTTCACCCATGCAACAACCTTTATTATACCTGTAGATGATGATCTCATCATTTTCGTTGTCTTGCTTACGATTCTCAAAGGCATGTTACAGCTGCAATGATCTGAAAAAGTGCCATGAATAACCTAGGACAGTTGTATGTGCTCAGATTGATTTTTAATGTTGTTTCCAATGCTTTATATGTGGATGTTCTTTCCCAGGAATTAGTGCTTAGTGTTGTTGCTTCAAAGAGATACTACCCAACATACTTCTTAATGACTATTTGAAATGCCCAAAATCACTTTTTGATGGCCAAACACGCTATATTGTATCATACATATAGTGTGTTAGTTAGCTTGTCCATATCGATTTTCATATTGGTGAGAAAAGAAAACCTCATCCTATACTCTATGGCCCCATGAATATTCTCATATCCAGTGTTGTTGGGGATCATGTAGATCTCCCATTGCAAGCACTGCAACATCACCCTGGGAAGCGAATAAACATTATGAATTGGCATCACAATATATCCTAACCATTTTTCCTTGTGGATACTCATTAGCTTGATGGAAGAAGGAACTTTTCTCATCCCATGGTGGATAGGATCCATGTGAAATACCAACTATTGGGTTGATCATCCTCTTTTGATTTTCCTTATTGCTCCACTTATACATAGCTCTAGGATGATCATGATTATCTACTATATCCTTGGCATCCACACTAAGATAATTTTTGTTGATAGGTCTCATATAGTGGTACACTTACGGTTGCTAGGGAATAGTGATATTTGCAATCCCATAAAGCCAATTTCTTGAGTTTTGTTCAAAATTCCTAGAAAAGGTTTATGGATTTCATAAGGCTACTTGATCATATATTTTGAACTTATACAATCTATCATCCTTTTCCGACCATTAGATACTCAAAGTTGTGTATTGATCTTTTTTACCATTATAGAGGACTCTATAAGCTACATTCTCAAATTATTAAAGGGTGCTATCTCAATGGAAGAGTTCCTGCCTTACAAGAAAGAGGTTGGTGGTTCAATGCCTCCATGCCCTAATGATATTATAATATTAGTTAAAAACAAATAAATTAGTAAGCAAAAATAAGAGATAAGTGACCAAACAAAATGACCAAAATTCGTATATAAAACTACTAAAAACAACTAAATTAGTGACAAAAAAAATGAGAGATGCAAGGCTAGGCATTAAAAAGGATGCAACACATGGCGCTAATGATGAATCCAAACATGGCATTGATATGGTAGCAAAATAAGATGCGGAACTAGGCATTAAAAAAGATGCAACACGTGGTGCTAATGATAAAGCCAAACATGGCATTGATATGGTAGAAAAATAGGACGTTACTTTGGATGCAAAACATGGTGCTACTTAGGAAGCAAAATATGGTGCAACAATAGAAGAAATATCTGGCATCATTTTGGTAGCAAAACAATATGCAAAAAAGGAAGAAAAAATTGGTGCAAATTTGGAAGGAAAAATTGACACATATTTTGTTGTCCACCTGAATGGCACCTCTCTGTCCGAGTGCCGACATCCCTCATGTTGGCACACAAAAGGACATCTATGGATTGAGGGTTGCCCAAAACACTATAGATGGGATTATTGTGAACTGCATTCATCATCCATCTAGCTGGTTATTTTTACCCTTTAGCTATGTCAAGTAATATACATGACTCTCTATATATGCAACTCGCGTGTTGTACGCGAGTATCGGTTGTTGCATGTCGCGTATAGATGTATACGCGGGTTACCCTCATAGAAACTTGCGGGTCATATGCGAGTTGCCATTATTGATACCCACATATATCTACCTTTGACATTGAAAATAAAAACATGCTATTACTTGAGATTATTTAAGCATTTAACCTTAATCTCATTAACTGTCTCAACCTCCTCAACCTTCGAAACTGCCTTATTTCACCAAGTATAAATACAGGCCTTGGGGAGGGTGTTAGACACATACACTTGGAGAGAAAATTTATGCTGGTGGAGTTTATACAGAAGTCTTTGGAGTAGTGGAACTCAGAATCCTTTGGTTGCAAAGGAGTCCTTGTCTCAGGCGTTGGGTTGTAATCTGAACTCTTTCCATTATTGTTAATAAAGAGAATCCTTTTTCCATATGTGTCTTGAATGTATTTCATGTATTATGGTTTGATAAATGTTTATGTTTTAGCATTCTATATATGATTTATCTAACCCATTTATATACATGTATCATCTTGTCTTTGTAAGATTGACTCTTGATAGGTGAAGGAGAAGCATCCCTGAAGGCTTTGGAGGAGAAGCAGAGCGGAAGAGGACAAGCTAGGATCAACCGTTGTGTATCAGATGAGTCTTTTTTATCCTTCTATTTCCTTTACTGCACTCTAGAGTCGATTGCCTGCAATTTTCTTGAGTATGTTGGTAAACCCAGACCTTCGGTTATAAGGTGTTTATTCCTATACAACAGAATTGGCGACTCCGCTGGGGAACCCAGACTGTTGTAGGTTGTTTCTGTCACCCCTAACCAGTCTTTGCTTTGAAATTGGTGTGTGGTCTTTTATCCTGGTTCATAGTTAGTACAGTGTTTGAAAGTCTTGTGGATTTTTATTTTTTTTTTAGAAAAATTTTGTACTTGTACGTGGGTTGCTCTTCTGCACAGTCGCGTACAGAGGTTCCCATACGCGGGTTTCTCTCTTGGACAGTTGCGTATCATACGCGAGTTTTCCTTATAGACAGTCAGTATAAGCATGGAAATAGGGATTTTTTAGGATTGGGTTTGCTTGTCCCTTTCTTTGTATAATTCTTGTTTGTTAGTTGGATTTCTTTATGAATATTGTCATGTCCCCATCCCTCCGACCAGCGAAGAGGACGTGACCCCATGGCGTTAACCATTTAGGAAACCAGCCCCATGAACATGTGGATTCATAAAATTGCTGAAATAAAATGCTAAAAGAGAATGCTGATAACAAGATGCATTGAAGTAGAAAAGGATTCGAACTAGAACATGCACAGATGCAATTGTTTATCATACGCAGCGGAAACATCGCACATTCATACATCATTCATTCAACATGTTCATCATAATCATTAACAGAAATATGATTGCAGAAGTAAAATAACAAGATTACTTATCTTATCAAGAACTCGTTCCGCAACTAGCTACGTCGCTGCAATGTTCCACCCACCCATAGGCCAGCGTGCTCATTAATCTCTCAGCAACGCTGCCACCCCCAAGCTGGGAATGATTCTCCAAGGAATAAGGGAACAAGCAGGCTTACACATAGCCAAGGACACACAAAACACAGCCAATCCAACACAGTTGGGTTTATCAGGCCATCCAGGAGTTGGGAAAGGATAAATGCTAAGATGGTGAGCTCATCACAGAGCTAGGAACACCTACACCAGAACTAGCCTGACTTCTAAGACACCCACACACACCCAACACAAGGAATCAGTCCCTTCTCTGCTACATAGTCCCTCAGGCCCTGCATTCCCTTCCAGTGCTATTCAAGGGTTGTGGAGAAGAAATCCAGCCCTCTAGCCCTGTCTGCGTGGTTTCCAGCCACCAGGTTTATCAAGCACACCAAGCCCCTATCCGTGCTCCCTACACAGTCCGAAGACCAACCATTGCACATAGGAAATTAAACAACAATTACAACTTAACAGGGGAAATGATTCCTAAGTCGTTCTTGGCCCTCTCGTGGCCAAAATGACTCCAACAATATATAGCAGCCCCAAGGAGTAATAGAAACACAATCACAGGGGAAAATACTCCCAAGCAGATTATATAGTCCCAACAAAAACAGTGAGCACCGCTCACAACATGGGAAAAAACTACAGCCCGTCCTGGGTAACAAGTCACTGGGAAACATACATAGACCACGCTGAGGAAGAGAAAAATGTAGACTTCCAACTTGTGCATGAAATGAGCAGACTCCCGTCGCCAAAATATAAGGAAGACCACAGCAATCACCACGTAAGGGAGACAACCGCAACAAAACAAATCTTGAGGAGGACGGCGACGACCATAGCTCACAAGAAGAACAACAGTTCCATCCTCAACATTAAAATGACAGTAAATTACACGAGCATACCAGTCTATGAGGAGAGCATACAGCTGAAAATGTAAATGGTCCCTTCATAGCAAATCATGGATGAGAGAACGCAGCTCCTAGCTCGCTGTGTGAGCCCAAAACTAGGAAAATCCTGTGCGTGAGAACAACAAACAAGACTTTCACTCCTGTGCGTGGATGAACAACAATGGAAAATGCAGATTGGAACTGTGTGAGAGCTTCAGCACTATCGTGGAGAGGGAGCAATTGCGAGTCTGCTGGAGTGACGGCAGTGGTTTCTTTTGCCATTGTTAAGTCAACCGTGGGTGGAGTGTGTGTGTAGGCATGGATTGACAGTCCTGCCATCCCACTCCCAAAAACAATAACTGACTCAACCACCAGCATCAATTCTTAATGGTAGTGGTTGGATAAAACAAAGGTGGTGACACATGGGTTTTTCCCTCATTGGCTAAGGTTTGACAATTTCCCCACCCGTATCCTTGTGAAAATCATGCCCCTTCTCAATTTAGTTGCCGCGAACGTAGCTGGTCAGGTTCATTTTAATTAAAGATGCATATTTACATGATGATACAATTAATATATGCCACATGCCCTGATATACCATCGATGACAATTTAAATCCGAAACATAGCATAACCAATCAATGGTGGGGCCTTGGCCTTTAGCTCCACACCATGATCCTTTACAATATATACATCATATACATCTAATGCAACGGGGTCAAAACCGGGGTGTTACATTCCCCTCCCCCTTCAATAGAACTATCCTCAGTGCTTTACAAAATTGAACAAAATGCTACACTGGTATCGCCTCAGTGTTCCGCAAAATTGAACAAAAATGGATGTGCCAATCGCATGGAATCCTCTAGCTCCCAAGTAGCCTCTTCAGGTCTGTAGTGCTCCCATTGCACCTTTACCTGCCCTATGGCCCGGTTCCGGAGCATTGTGACCTTCCTGTCGAGGATGCACATTGGCTCGATTCAGAACTCTCCCTTGGGTTCCACTTGAATCACATCCCAATTTATCACATGGTTAGGATCATGTACATATCTCTTAAGCAAAGAAACATGAAAAACATTATGAGCCCTATTGCTAGCAGGCAATGCAAGTCTATATGCAACTGGACCTATTCTTTCAAGCACTTCAAACAACCCATAGTATCTCAAGGAACTCTTATTTTCCCTCACTCTGAGGTAAACATGATCCCCAACACTGAACTCCCTGTTCACCCTATGCTTATCTGCATAGCTCTTCTATCTATCCTGTGCTGCTTTCAGATTCTGCCTAATCCTTACAACTTCTTGCTCCATTTCCTTGAGCAATTCTGGCCCAAGCACAATCATGTTCACTGTTTTATCCCAAGTCACTGGTGTCCTACACCTTCTTCCATACAAAGCTTCATATGGACTCATCCCCAAGGATGCCTGCTGTCCATTATTATAAGCAAACTCTACCAAGTGTAAGTAATCTTCCCACTTGGTTGGCTTGTCCATCACATACATGCGAAGCATATCTTCAAGCACCTGATTAACTCTCTCTGTCTGCTCATCTGTCTGAGGATGGTATGCAGTGCTGAAGTTTAGATTTGTACCCAAATTTGCAAACAACCCCATCCAAAAATTGGAAGTGAACTTGACATCTCTGTCAGAGACTATTGCCTTTGGCAATCCATGCAATTTGAATATCTCCTTCATGAAGATCTTTTCAATGTCATCAGTATTATGAGTAGACTTAACCGGTATAAAATGCACTGCCTTAATCAACTTGTGCACCACAACCATGATGGAATGATGTTGTCTCCAAGTCATTGGCAATCCTGTAATAAAATCCATGGAAATAACTTCCCATTTCCATTCCGAAATTGGCAGAGGTTGCAACAAACCTGTTGGATGTTGATGTTCAACCTTTACCTCCTGACATTTCATACACCTGGAAATGTACTCATCCATATCCCTTTTCATTCCTGGCCAAAAGTACTGCTTTCTAACTATAGCAATTGTCTTCTGATATCCTGGGTGACCAGAATACGGAGCTTGATGGATCTCATCCATAACAACTCTCCTCAAATCCGCTACGTTTGGAATATAAATTCTACCTTTATAAGTGAGAAGTCCATATTCTTCCAATTTATATCCCTCATACCTCTTCTCAAGACTTTGCTGCTGCAATTTGTCTTTTACCTGCTCATACAATTCATCTCCAGCAACATGAGTAACAATCTGCTGCCTCAAATCTGATTGGCAAATACTAAGAGACGCCACATGCATTCCATGCACCTTCCTGCTGAGTGCATTAGCTACCTTGTTTTATTTCCCTTTTATGTGCTTGATTTCGAAATCAAACTCACATAAAAATTCCAGCCATCTTTCTTGCCTAGCATTCAGAGTAGGCTAATCAAATAAATACTTCAGTCCACAGTGGTCTGTTCTGAGCTCAAATTTCCTACCCATCAAGTAATGCCTCCACATCTTGAGGGTATGTACTATGGCTGCAAGCTCTAGATCATGAGTGGCATAGTTCTTCTCATGTTCCTTCAGCTTTCTTGACTCATAACATATCACGTGGTTATCTTGCATAAGGACTCCTCCAAGCCCTTATCCGCATGCATCAGTACACACCACAAAATCTTTCTCTGGGTCTGCAACCTTCAGTACTGGTGCACTGGTGAGAAGACTCTTCATCCGTTGGAAGCTTTCTTCACACCTTGATGTCCATTTGAACTTCATCCCCTTCTTTTGCAAAGAAGTGATGGCATGTGCAACTCTGGAGAATCCCTCAATTAATATCCGGTAGTATCCTGCAAGTCCCATAAAAGATCTTACATCTGTCACATTTCTTGGAGTAGGCCAATTCATAATGGCTTCAATCTTTTCAGGGTCAATAGATATACCCTCTTCTGAGATAATGTGGCCCAAATACTGAATTCTATCTCTATAGAAGTCACACTTGCTCAGTTTTGCATACAACTAATGTTCCTTGAGCAAATTCAATGTCAATCTCAAATGCTCTTCATGCTCTTCCTCATTCTTAGAATAAACAAGAATCTCATCAAGGAAAACAAGAACAAACTTGTCCAAATACTTGCTGAAGACACTATTCATAAGGCACATAAATGTAGCTGGTGCATTTGTGAGACCAAATGGTACCACTACACACTCATAATGCCCATACCTTGTCCTGAAGGTTGTCTTATGAATGTCTTCATCCTTGATTCTCACCTGATGGTAACCAGACCTCAAGTCAATCTTGGAAAATACCTTTTCTCCTCTCATTTGATCAAATAGGTCATCAATCCTAGGCAAAGGATACTTATTCTTCACAGTAACCTTGTTCAATTGTCTGTAATCGATACATAACCTGAGTGTACCATCTTTCTTCTTTACAAATAGAACCAGTGCTCCCCAAGGGGACACACTCGACCGGATGTATTTCTTTTCCAACAACTCTTGCAGTTGCATTTTCAACTCTAGCATTTCCGGTATAGTCATCTTGTAGGGTGCCTTGGACACTGGTGCTGCTCCTGGCATGAGTTCAATAGTGAATTCAATGTCCCTCCTTGGAGGAAGCCCTAGAATCTCATCAGGAAATACATCCCTGAATTCCTGTAACACCTGATAGTCCTCCAACCTTGGAGTTTCATCTCCTGCTACCTCCAAAATATGAGCTGCATACAACTGGAAACCCTTCCTACAGAACTTCTTTAACTGCATTTCCGAAACCTGCCTTACTGAAATCACCTTTGGAATACCTTTCACAACTACTAGGTTCCCTTCTTCATTCATGCATTCAAAAGTCTTATTATAATAGTCAAGCTTCACCCTGTGCGCTTCTAGCCAATCCATTCCAATGAGCACATCATAGGAACCTAGCGGTAGAACATTCAGATCTACACAAGTGACCAATCCATTCATGACCAATGGACATTTCTCTACCACTTCTCTAACATTTCTCTTAGTTCTAGTGGCTAGCTGAACTAACCAAGACTTCCTATGCTTTACCTTCTTAAAAGCACAAATCTCCACTACTCTAGGAGTAATGTAAATGTGAGTAGAACCAGGGTCAATCAAAATAGAAATAGATTGCTTGACAATCTTACCTGCTACTTCAACCACAGTTGACTGGTGATATGCCTGGCGGTCCTCCAGTGCTGCATAAATCCTAGGAATTGCCCTTGCTACTTGACCCACTGTTTCTGCTTCTTGAATGTTATAAGCTGGCCTTGCACTCTCATTCTTGAGTGGACAATTTATGCGCATGTGGGGTCCTCCACATTTCCAACATTGAAGTGGCCCTCTATTCTATTGTGGATCTTTAGGATTTTCTCCTGTCACTCCAACTGGCTTACTCGCAGCTTGGGATGGCTGCTTCTACTGATTCCTGAGGTTAGAAGGTTTAAAACATTTCTTTCTTTGGTCAAACTTCTCATTCTTCTTGTCCTTCCATGCCTTGTGGTAATCTGGCTTACCTTTGCTTTGCTCATAGCAATACTTAGCCTTCCTTATTGCTTCTTCAAGAGTTCTAGGTTCATAAAACTCAATTCTATCTTTGTAGGACTGAGGTGATCCACTCAGAAAACACTGGACCTTCACTTTTTCATCTCTGATGTACCGGACATACCTCAACAGCTCCAAAAACTTATTCGCATACTCTTCCATGGTTTGCTGTCCCAATCTCAGCTCGTGGAACTCCTTAATATTGTCATCATAATACCTGTCAGAGAGGTATTTCTCCTTGAAATACTTCTTGAACTGTTTCCACTTGAGTCTCCTCTCACTGATCCTCTTTACTTGCTTGAAGTGTTCCCACCAAATGGATGCTCTTCCATTCAGATTGAATATGGCAACTCTTGCCTTCATGTTTCCCGAATAATCATGCACTTGAAAGTACTTTTTTATCCCAAGAAGCCAAGCTTCAGCCTCTTGTCCAGTCTTTACCTCACCATCAAATGTAGGAGGTTTAGCTTTCTTAAATTCATCCTGAGAGCAATCCCTATGGTGTCTCTTTCTTTTTCTTTTATGAGAAGAAGAACTTGAATTCCCACTGGATTCTTCAGAATCACATGATCCACTAGAAGTCCTTCTCCTTCTCCTAGTACTGCTCTTACTGCCTTCTAGTCTTGCTGTACCTCGTCCAGAGTCTATCTTTCTTTGCAAGTCTGTCAAACTCTACAACATTGCAGCATTCAATTGATGCTGCTCTTCCTGGGCTTTAATCAAGCTTCTCATCATGGCTGCAACATCTAACGGTGTCTCCTGGAATCTCCTTCCATTAGACTCAATGTCATCATTTCTATTACGAACATTTTCTCCCATGGCATCTTTTGCTCACTCATAAGAATCTCGAGCATCATACCCATCATGGGTTCTCATAACTGAACCACCACTTACTTAACAAACTGCACTACCTGGAATACTGCTCTTGAAGGTGACTATGATTCTGCAAACGTGTTAGTAACACAACTGTTAGATGCATAACATTGATACAAATCAAAATCACTTACCTTCTCCTGGAATAACCATAAAATAACAATTTTCCCAAACACACAAAAATTTCTTCATCAAAGAACGTCTGTCTCAGGGGACGACGGGGGTCAATGGGGCTTGCCCCCTTGTGGCTTCCCTGCGCCACTGCAGGGTGGGTCAAGGGCAGTGCCCTGGTTTTTTTTTTTCTTTTTTTGGTAAATCATTTGTTTTTGCGCAATCTGGTGCATGAAATCGATGCCTCTTTCTCCTTCTCAGCCCATGAAAATCCACTGAAAAACAGTTGAAATCTGCTAGGAAATCCCCCTGAAAACTTAAAATTTCCTCTTTGCCGAATTGGATCTCATTTCAACTATTGACCCAACATTTCAGCAGTCAAAATGACTAACTTCTCTGCTATATCGGCGATCGAAAGAACTAAATTTTTTCGACGTACATCGGCTGTCGGATCCGCTAAGCACTAACGTCGGAAATTAGATCTTCTAACCCTTTGGAAGGTTAGTCCATTGGACAACCGCAATGGCGGAACGTGATCTTCTTTCTTCTTTCGATCGGCGGCACAACCTGATCGATATCGGCAGACTTTATACATTGGAAGACTAGTGACTTTGGCTCCCGCAACGGCGGCACACCAAACACTAACTTCTTCTAATGGCCGCTGTCTTCCTTCCTTAGAAAAATTTTAAACTTCGGCGTCGGCGGTCTTTTCTCATCAGCAAGCTAGTGCCTTTGGCTTCCTCAACAGCGACACACCAAACAAAAACTTCTTCCGATGGCCACTCTTTACTTAGAATTTTTTTTGAAATGCCTTCTTCTTCACTGCTGGATCGGCTCCATTCTCTCCTTTGTGTCGGCGAAGAAGTTTCATCAACAACCACAATGGCGGCCCAACGTCTTCAATCTTCCTCCAATCGATAGCCAAATCTACTGTGGCACGACCTAATCGACATCGGCAGTCTTTCTTGTCAGAGGACTTAGTGCTTTTGGATGACGCAACGGTGGGTGCACGAGCACTTTCTTCCTCCGACAGTCAACTATTTCGAGCCCTTAACCTTCTTGACGGCGTCGACGATCGGAGGACTTTTCTGTTGGGTGCATAGTTGTTTCTCCGTCCGCAACGGCAGACGCTCGATCAGCTATTTTTCACCGATGGTCATCCAACACTTAGAAAAAATTTCCATGATTTCCTTCCAACGGCTCTCCATCAGGCATGCTTCCGCCTAGCACTTCCGCTACAGTGGAAGTCTTTCCCGCTAGTGTCCCAACTGCTCCACACTTAAACCGTTCTCTTTTTGAATTTTCCAGTCTGATTTCTGCTGGGCAGAAAGGAATACTACCTCTGTCACTACATCATTCAAGGCTCATTCAGGCCCATGCTTGTAACATGAGCTCTGATACCACTAACTGTCACGTCCCCATCCCTCCGACCAGCGAAGAGGACGTGACCCCATGGCGTTAACCATCTGGGCAACCAGCCCCATGAACATGTGGATTCATAAAATTGCTGAAATAAAATGCTAAAACATAATGCTGATAACAAGATGCATTGAAGTAGAAAACGATTTGAACTAGAACATGCACAGATGCAATTGTTTATCATACGAAGCGGAAACATCACACATTCATACAGCATTCATTCAACATGTTCATCATAATCATTAACAGAAATATGATTGCAGAAGTAAAATAACAAGATTACTTATCCTATCAAGAAATCGTTCCGCAACCAGCTACGTCGCTGCAACGTTCCACCCAACCATAGGCCAGGGTGCTCCTTAATCTCTTAGCAACGCTGCCACCCCCGAGCTGGGCATGATTCTCCAAGGAATAAGGGAACAAGCAAGATTACACATAGCCAAGGATACACAGAACACAGCCAAGACAACACAGTTGGGTTTATCAGACCATCCAGGAGTTGGGAAAGGCTAAATGCTCAGCTGGTGAGCTCATCACAGAGCTAGGAACACCTACACCAAAACTAGCCTGACTTCTAAGACACCCACACACACCCAACACAAGGAATCAGTCCCTTCTCTACTACATAGTCCCTCAGGCCCTGCATTCCCTTCTAGTGCTATTCAGCGGTTGTGGAGAAGAAATCCAGCCCTCTAGCCTTGTCTGTGTGGTTTCCAGCCACCAGGTTTATCAAGCACACCAAGCCCCCATCCATACTCCCTACACAGTCTGAAGACAAACCATTGCACGCAGGAAATTAAACAGCAATTACAACTTAACAGGGAAAACGATTCCTAAGTCGTTCTTGGCCCTCTCGTGGAAAAAACGAATCCAACAATCTACAGCAGCCCCAAGGCGTAACAGCAACACGATCATAGGGGAAAATACTCCCAAGCGGATTATGCAGTCCCAACGAAAACAGTGAGCACTGCTCACAACATGGGAAAAACCCACAGCCCGTCCTGGGTAACAAGTCACCGGGAAACATACATAGACCACGATGAGGAAGAGAAAAATGCAGACTTCCAACCTGTGTGTGAAACGAGCAGAATCCCGTCCCCAAAATATAAGGAAGACCACATCAATCACCACATAAGGGAGACAACAGCAACACAACAAATCTTGAGGAGGACGGTGACGACCATAGCTCACGGGAAGAACAACAGTTCCATCCTCAACATTAAAATGACAGCAAATTACACGACCATACCAGTCTATGAGGAGAGCATACAACTAAAAACTTAAATGGTCCCTTCACAGCAAATCGTGGATGAGAGAATGCAGCTCGCTGTGTGAGCCCAAAACTAGGAAAATCCTATGCTTGAGAACAACGAACAAGACTTTCGCTCCTGTGTGTGGATGAACAACAATGGAAAATGCAGATTGGAAGTGTGTGAGAGCTTCAGCACTATCATGGAGAGGGAGCAATCATGAGTCTGCTGGAATGATGGCAGTGGTTTCTTTTTCCATTGTTAAGTCAACCGTGGGTGGAGTGTGTGTGTAGGCATGGACTGACAGTCCTGCCATCCCACTCCCAAAAACAATAACTGCCTCAACCACCACCAGCAATTCTTAATGGTAGTGGTTGGATAAAACAAAGGTGTTGACACATGGGTTTTTCCCTCATTGGCTAAGGTTTGACAATTTCCCCACCCTTATCCTTGTGAAAATCATGCCCCTTCTCAATTTAGTTGCCGCGAGCGTAGCTGGTCGGGTTCATTTTAATTAAAGATGCATATTTACATGATGATACACTTAATATATGCCGCATGCCCCGATATACCATCGGTGACAATTTAAATCTGAAACATAGCATAACCAATCAATGGTGGGGCCTTGGACTTTAGCTCCGCACCATGATCCTTTACAATATATACATCATATACATCTAATGAAACGAGGTCAAAACCGGGGTGTTACAAATACTATGTTGTTTGTCTGAAGGCCTTTGGTGACCACACTTTGTGCTTTTTCGAAAGCCCTTGGGTTTCTTTTGCTTGGATTATTTTCTGTTTGCATGCTCACTACTACATTTCGACCAAAAATCCAACGGCCGTCATGTCGGATTTTCAACACTTTCCTGTCGCATGTACGACACTTTGTTTTTTTTTAAGCATCGGAAACTTGTCGTCGGTTATCCGACACCTATGTAACCGTCAGTTAAGCGACACCTAAGTAACCATCGGTTAAGCGACAGAATATCTTCGACGGTAGTGAAATTTTTTTGAGAAAATAATCTTCAGGCCGTTGGTAGAGCGACAACATGGCCGTTGGATAAGCGACGGATATCATTGGTAAATGTAGGATAAGCGACAGCTAGAGGCATCGGATAAGCGATGGATAACATGGGTAAGTGTCGGATAAGAGACAGCTAGAGGCGTCGCTTAAGCGACGGAAATCATTGGTAAGCGCCGGATAAGCGACAGCTATAGGCGTCGCTTAAGTGACAGCAGTGATTTTAAAAAAAATATATATATATTTACATAGTTACGTAGCATATAATCCAGAGTTTCATCTTTAATTTACAGTCTCCTCTTTGCAATAATGCCCTTGGAAAAATAGTATTAACAGTTTTTACAAATTTGGGTTCTCGAACCCACAGAAGCTATGTACTCTACAATCCTGGTGGGGGTGATGCCATTTCTCTGCTTGCCAATCGGTAACAAAGTGTGTAATGTTTATAAAATAAAATGAAAAAACAGGTATTATTTTTTGAATTACCATAATGTTACAAATAACTGAGGTTTTTTTTCACTTATTATATTAAAACAACTCTAAACAATCTAGGATATCTCAATGTTTCTAGTGCAAAAACATTGAGGTTTGCACTTCCAAGTTTTATGATCCCTCTAGGTGTGCTAGTTTTATATGGGGTGCTCTTTGTATGCCTTTTCCACAAAGATTGACAGTTTGAGAGGCTATTTCTATTAATAAAATGCTTGTTGGCAGAGAATTAGGTTCTGTATTACTTGTGAGTTATTGCAGAGGAGGGGGGGTTTGTGTTAGTGCAATTGTAGAGCACCAGGATTTGACTTCTTGCAGGACTGCGGATATGGAGTTACTTTTTGTGTCTTCAATTGCAAAGAATTATTGTGTTCTTTCTGTGTGTATGATTTTCCAGGTATAGGCTATTAGGGCATGTACTTATAGTTATATCTCTTCTTGTGCAATTATAGGTAATTTACAAGAATTTTGGACAATAATGGAACCTGGAGAGGAGCAGTTAGATATTGAGGATGATGATTTTGGACTAGTTGAGCAGAATAGCATTTTTCAGATAGATCAGACAGTTGATGCAACTTGGGCTAATGATGATGAATGTGATGATCTTTACAATGATTTAAACGCGAGTTTTATCCAGGCACCTGTGATTGCCTACCACGGCACCAAGCAGGAACATGTTGGAAATGGAAGGGGCCGGCAAAAACTTCAATATGAAATTGAGCAGACTAAGGGACCAATACCAGGGGAAGGTAGAATTGGTGGGCCTTTACATGATGAAGTTAATAAATTTGAGCAAGGAGGGATCAGTGGGAATATTACTAAATTTTCTATCCAGTCTCGTCCTAAAAGGGACCATTGGAATGATGACGCTGTAAAACAGAACAGAGGAGGAATGGAAAAGGAGCTGAGATTTGGTCATCCTGGGCCTACTTCTTCAACAACTTCATTTACATCAAATGGTAATAAGGCTCCAAAAAATTGTACAATGTATGAGGATGATGAATCATATATGCAGCAGGGTTCCCAAGGCACAAATCAGTATGATAGAAGGAAATCATTTCCTGGATCCAGACTTGTTGCTTCTCCATTGGAAGATAGGGGTAGTCTAGTAAGAGTAGAAGCAGTAGAATCAAATATGAAAGTACCTGAAGTATTCCAAGGTCATGCTATAAATGCAACTATAAGCTTTAGAGAGTTTGCAGCATCAGGAAAAGCAGGTCGATTGAATGTTGGTGGTGGATCATTAAAATCAGGAGGAAACAATTTTGGTGCTTCTTCTAGACAGGGCAGTACATCATATCCTGCTGTCTCTTCCAACAAAATAGGTCCAGCTTCGTCTCCTGCTGCCTCCAGTTCCAACGGAAAAGGTCCTTCAACTGCGTGCACAGGTCAACAAGATAATTCATTTTTGCATTCAGGTGTAGACCGAGGAACAGTGTTGTTTGTGGGAGAGCTGCACTGGTGGACAACAGATGCAGACCTTGAAACTGCATTGTGAGAGTATGGGAAAGTGAAAGATATAAAATTCTCTGAGGAAAAATCAAGCGGTAAATCAAAAGGATATTGCCAGGTTGAGTTCTATGATCACACTGCTGCTTATAACTGCAAAGCTGGAATGCATGGTCGCTTGTTCAATGGGCGTCCACGTGTGATAGCATTTTATTCTCTTGTTAATTTGGGGTAGTTCAGTTCTGCACAGATAAACAAAACTCATACACGTCATCAGCAACCATTAGAAACTCAAACACAGAATCAAAGGAGAAAGATGAATGATGGAGGTAGTGGCTTTTATCAAAGTGGAGAATGTAGATGGAACTACGGCAATATGGATTCAGGTAGGAATGGATATGCACAAGGCATGGTTGGTAGGGGATGGGGTTATCAAGGAAGAGGAAGAGGAAGAAACATGGGCATGAAAACCATGGGGAGAGGAGGCATGGCTAGTGGTGGAGGTCCATATGGACAGGGCCAACAAGGTTTGATGGGAGGTACATCTACAGGGACAATAGCTCCTCATGGACTGATGGCTCAAGGATTTAATCCACTATTTGGGCCTCATATGGCAAGAGGAGGTGGTGTCTATGGAGGATACGGTCATGGAAATCAATTTCCTGGAATGATTAGACCTTTTCATGCTGTTGGAGTAGGTCTTCCTGGGGTAGCTCCTCATGTCAATCCTTCTTTTTGGGGCCAGGGTATAACAACTAGCGGAATGGGAATGCTTCCCACTGGTGTTATGGGAGAGAATCATTGTGCAATGCAGATGGATGGAAGCATTGGTAGATGGGTGGGGCAAGATCAAAATAGGAAAATGACTGACTATGAAGAAAATGCAAAATTGGACTATGGCAATGGTAATGTGAAACATGAAAGGGGTAGGTCAACTGGCAAAAGGGATAGAGAAAGTATCTCCAAAGAAGATGCAAGATTGGACCATGGGTATGGTGGTGTGAAACATGAAAGGGTCAGGTCAACTGGCAAAAGGGCTCAGGAAAGTATCTACGAAGAAGATGAAAGACTATATGGTGATGTGAAACATGAAAGGGGCAGGTCAACTGAGAAAAACTGAACTTGGGCTTTGGTTTGTTGGAGAGAAGATTTAAAAACAGGAACAGGCTATTTAGAATCATGGGTATATCATGTGGTACAAAGTGTTGAAATTGAATACTTCATAAGTTTTAGCAGAATTCTGCGCCATAATGTTCATTTTGGCCATACAGGGGAGCTGTCACAGCTGGAAAATATCATTCTAGATATACTCTCTCAGCTTCAAACATCATACAAAGACCATAAAGTTTGACAGGCTATTTTGATAGGTCATTATTTCTGCTACACTTGCGATCTGACTGTTTCTAAAGGGTGTTGTTCTATTTATGCCAGGGTGTGCCACAGGGGTCACAGAGTTGTTTACTCTTGTTTAAGCCATTTCTTTTGTGATTGTGGTTGTTTACTCTCATTTAAGCAGTAAATTCCCAGAGCCACTTCACAAGCTTTATTCGAGTCGTCAGAGAGTAAACAACATGTCCCTTGTTAATGCTCGGAGGAATACATGAACAAGAGGATCATAGCAGTGAGATTACTACAGCACAATATGACGAACTATAAACTTGAATGATTGAACAATCCCCAAAGTAAAAAAAACACGTTAAGAATCTTATTATCAAATAAATGTCTTAAAGCATGAAAGGATGAGTTGAGTTTATCCATGCATTCAATCTAGTATCTTCAGTTCATTCTCCCTTAAGATCCTCTATATACTAAATGCTATCAATTTGGATAGTTGTGTAGAGCTGTGACTGCTAATTACTGATCACAAACTGGAACCACAATTAGTTTAGGTCTGGAACAACGATTAAAGTTGTGAACAAAAAGAGAAACTGCCAGAGGGCATAACAAACTGTCAATGTATTTACTTCTATCAGGGAAAGGTGAGTAGTTAATCATAATGACAATGCACAAGTATGAACAGAAAGAGCAAAAGATGAAAAGGATTACAATCTTTGTGTCTAACTCCTATTCTGTTTAAATAAGTAAATAGTTTGTAACTCATCTTTTAATACAAAAGTATCAGCTTCACAGTTGGACAAGCTTAAACCACAATGAAA